>QXMI01000135.1:0-218809 GCA_003568695.1 Protomyces arabidopsidicola
CTGGTTGGGGATCATACTGTTGGAGAGCTGGTTGGGGATCATACTGATGGAGAGCTGGTCGGGATCGCGAGGTAGTACTCTGTATAGTGAGGTAATAATAGCTGTTCAGATGGCGCGGTTCATCACACTTTGGTCAGGGAGTCTGCTGCAGATGGGAACTACTTAAGGTTTGCACTCATTGCAGTGTTACCTTTCTTGGCTCTTTTCAGTCTCTTCTTCTGCATCGTTATAGTTGGGTCCTTCGTTCAGGTCTTGGGTTCCGTTTCTCAATTGAACACGAACTCAAAATCTTACTCGGCGCAAGCTCCTGTCCGCACAGCAGATAGGCTCCCTCACATCACAATCCAGTGTCCAGTCTATCGAGAATCCCTTGTGAATGTCATCGAGCCGACCATGGCGTCTATCAGACAAGCTATTACAGTCTATGAACTGCAAGGTGGGACAGCATCCATCTTTTGCAACGATGATGGTATGCAAGCTATCTCCGGAAGATGCTGCATTGCGTCAGAAGTACTCTGGAAGAAACAATATCGCTTGGATCGCAAGACCTCGGCATGACGAAGATGGATTCATTCGAGCTGGCAAGTTTAAAAAGGCATCCAATATGAAATTTGCTCTCAACATTGCCTATGAGTATGAAAAAGAACTCAGCAATGTAGAACGAGATTATACGTGGGATGCCGAGCAAGAAAGTCAGGCAGGACTACATGCTTGGCCAGTGTCCAGGCTAGAAATTCAGAAGCTTGGGGCGCGGGCGATATTCGCTTAGAAGATCTGATACTTCTGGTTGACAGTGATACAAGAGTCCCAAGAGACTGTCTGCTGGACGCGGCCTGCAAATTCTCGGAGGCACCCGATATCGCTATCTTACAACACTCATCTGGAGTCATGCAGGTCGTTCACAACTACTGGGAAAACTGTATCGCGGAAATCACAAACATCATTTATTCTGCTATCCGCTACTCATGTGCTTCTGGTGATATGGCACCATTTGTGGGACACAATGCCTTCTTGAGATGGGTAGCCATACAAGAACTCGGTCATCCAGTGGAGCAAAAAAATCGCCAGATCATACAAGTGGACATACTTGTTTCTAACTATAGTCGTGGTTGGCATGATCATCCTCACTACAAGCATTGTACCAGCTGGCTGGCAGATCAAAGGAGCCTATAGTTGCATGGCCCTCGGATGGCTCACTGGTGCTCATATTGTTACGCCGATTCTATTGAATCCACAGCTCATGACCTTTTCCTTCTGAGCAATCTATATGAGCCATTCCACGACCGGTTTATAACACTTAATTAGCCAATCAGTGACTCAATTCGGAAGGCAGTGGCCAAATATCGACGCCAGAAATGGGGCTGTGGCCAATCTGCATAATCCAAGCAGCACACCTTGATTTCTCAGTCGCCAGTCTCCAAAACATGGGGAACGCGAGAATCGCAAATAGATGTGTGGTAGCAGCAGCAATCATTCCAGTTCTAGTTCTGTATAGTCTTGATTTTGACGAAGTGCTCCGTACACTATTTGAAATGACAAATGGAGGGCAGCTGACCAGTATTACTCTGTAACTCAGAGGCGGCGTTGACCTTGGAGTCACCGCACTGGAGTATCTTGAGTTGACTAGTCCTCTATCTGCTACATCAAAAGGCGCCAGCGCCCTAATTATGCTGCTCAAGAAGCCGGCGTGTCCAATTCCTTGACAGTCACTATTTGCTGCCATGAGCTCGTCCCTTCCACAACCTTCTAGACACAACAAACTCCTCGAGCACTGACCTTCTGATATGGTTCACTACTCAACAAAACAGTCAACGCACTTGATTTGATCAAGGTTGCGCGGAGATAAGCGCAGAGGTTGAAATCATTAAACAGATCAGTCGAGCTGATGCAGCCACTGAGGGTCAGGCAGGTCCACGTTGTACAGTAGGAGGGTCACTTAAATACAGTTCTATGCCAATATAAGCAGTCGAAGACAATCATAGTTGATCATTGACCCACGACCGATGGAGCTTTTTCTCTTTCTCCGCGACTCTTTGTCATGCCCGGGTACCATTGGTGTGTTACAACATTCGTATTGTCTGACTTAATGTAGGATACTTTGTATTGTTACTTGATGTAGTACAAGTTGAGAGCAGAAAAACATGTTGAAAGCGGACTGGAACGAATAGGAACGTCTGTGTCGTGCTTGTTACAAATGTGGCTAGATGGAGAAGACCTCTTGACCGCAGATTTTTGGTTCAGATGGCAATACATGATATGTTCGCCATCCGGATGCTGTCACCATGCCAACATAGATTTGTTATCAAACTCTTACGATGAAATCTTTCTGAGGTACAATTTGTTGTGATCGCGTGGACTCAACCGATTTGTTTCTCGGCGTGTCAACATTACCCTTTACCCCTGCCGAGTCATTGCCAAAATCTTTGAACCCGTAGCCACGCAATTGGCCAATCGTCTCTTTTTGTGTGGCTCCGGACAAAAGGCCGTCGTTTCTACAACAGCGACACGAGCGCACCTGCTCAAATGGCAACTTCCTCCGCATCTGCATCGATGGACAATGCAAACAATGCGCGAAACAGTACTGCAACAATGGCCACTGCTCAGAAATAGGCACAAAGCGCACGTGTTACAATGCTTACTAGTATTCGACCGGACATGGGTCATGTAGATCCTCATACGAGTAAGAGAAACTAGTCATTGGACCATCGGCACACACTCTGGCACATCTCGTTTGAAACATTAGACGACTATCTTTTGGCTTTAATTATAAACAGTTCTGCAAAATAAATTACTATAAAAGTTCTCTCCACGTATGTTGGACTAGGAACATCCGAACTGCCTATGCCACAAAATTTTCAAGCATCCGTGTGTAGTGTCAGTGCTCCATACACCATTTCTTTCTCCGTCCAACAATGTATGGCAAACTGAGGGTCCTTGTGAAGAAGCTCTGACTGATCTACGCGGGATATAATTGGAAACTTACGTTGAAAATCGTCGGCCCATGCCTGTGGGCCGAAGTTTTCGCAGCGGCAATAGTTCAGATGATTCTCTGAGAATGTATTAGGACTTAACTTGGGTGGGCTCATACAATTGTTGGAATAGGGACAGCTCGAACTGCTACGCGAAAAACTACCAAGCATCCGTGTCAGAGCGCTATTTACCATCGCTTCACTTCGCACATCACGATCTCGTAGACATCCGAGAAGCTAGGCAAAAGATCGATGGACGCAAAATTTCTATCTGCATATGATCAAGAGAGGATCTTGAACTAGAGGAAGCGATGTGCGAGAGAAGTAATGGCATGCAGAGTGCCGATGCTGTCGTGCGGAAAAGAAACGGAATATGGAGCACTGACTCTTTAAGCGGATGCTTGAAAGCTTCTGTGGCGTGGGTAAATCATCTCCCCCCTCCCAACGCAACAGGTGTATGAGCCAGCGCAAATTTAAATTTTATGCCGCGGCGATGCCTCCGGAATCATAGGCATGAGTGAGCAAAAGATCTTCATTTAGGCCTTCAGGAAGCTATGCCGAGTATTGATAAATGTAGGACTATAGGCTGATTTGTGTACTTGTAACTTGATAAAGGCCATTGCGTTGCTGTCCTGAGGCAAGTAGCTTGCCTTCTCGTCGGAGTCCCATTTGTTCTCGTAAAAATAGGCCTGTTTTCCGTCCTTCGTCAATTTGCTGATGGACAACAAGTTGTGGTTGACTTCTGGCACGTAAAGGCACCCAGGCGCCGAAACTTGCTCACTAATTTTGGCTGTCCCGCTTGCCGTGACTGGCTTGGAGCTTCCATCACCAAACGAGACTGCTGGCAATGTGATTGCATCAGACAACGATTTGAAAACTTCGCGCTCGCCGCTGACGTGGTCACTGAATCCACTATCAACCATCCACTCATGGGCAGAAAACAAGGCAGGCATGTTCAAGACTTTCGCCTCAGGTGTCGGCGTGGGGCTCAATGTTTCAACGGCGACAGCATGCGGCATCACGAGGTTGGATCGCGCGTAAGGGTGAGACGTGTTAGTAGCTGCGCTATGGGCTGCTGCTGCTCGCGCTTTGTCTTCTTCGTCTTTCTGCTCCTGGAGTGCTTCGTTGAGACGCTGCTTGCACTTACGCCATGGATGTCCTCGCTGTCGGCAGTTGTAGCACAAGTAATTGCTGAAGTCCTTCCTTGGTGCACCGATCCAGAGTGCAGTGGCCTGGTTGCTCTGTGTGTAGAGTGCGGTGGCCTGATTGTTCTGCCTGGCTTTGCGGCGGTCGAACTCGTAACGCAGGTCGCGTGCAATCCTTGCCGGTTCTCGGACGTCCTGGATGAAGTAGTGACCCTTGTACTCATCCCAGTTATCCGGCAATGAGCCCACAAGGTAATCACGCTTGTCGAAGTCCGAAATGGTATGACCGCAACTCTCGACCTGAGCAATGAGGCCAGTGATTTCTTCGAGGTGATCGTCCATGGTGGTGCCTGGCTTGCACTTGTAGTTGTTCAGGGCCTTCATCCCGACGCTGATCAATTGGTCGGACGAGCCCTCGTAAATCTCGCACAGCTGGAGCCACACCTCACGCGCGGACTGGTCGTCGCGAAATTGGAACCGCACGTTACGCTGGAGGTGCAGGAACAACAGGAGGCTGGCAGCTGCAGCGATATCCTCATCTTCTTCTGACTGAGTCTTGCCAAAGATGTACTCGGACACGTTGTACTGCTTAGCAACGCGCTTACACATGGTCCTGAAGTCTGTCCAAGCAGCCTGCTTGCCGGTGAAACTGACCGTGGGTGCTGATGCCAGGAGCTTGTCGATGCGCTTCACGATCCTTTCGGACTCGGATGACTGTGGTGCGGAACTCATCTGTGCTTGTGGCTGTACTAGTGAATCTGGTTCTGGTGAATCTGGTGAATCTAGTTTTGATGCGGATGCTGCTGCTTCTGTTTCTGCTGCTTGACTGTTCCTTGTTGCTGATCGGAGTGCAAGGCCCATACACCTGTAGGACTATAGGCTGATTTGTGTACTTGTAATTGTTGTGCGCAGACGAGTCTTTAGCGTGAGACTCGACTACCTTACCCCTGAGTTGTGCCGTTAAGTTGACATCGCTAGGCTTAAAAGGCCAGCACATCAGTTAGTTGACTTAGCATCGCGATACGCTAGTCCAAAGCAAGTCATCGTTTAACAGTAACTTGATAGCTAGATATGAATCTGATGTGCTGGCCTTATATATTGCCAGCTGGCAGGTCTTGATGTTCAGATGGTACACCCGTCACTTCACCGCACAACAATAATCGCAAGCTTACATCTGAGAGGGGATAAAGAACTAAAAATGGTATATGGAGCACTGATATCACACACAAATGCTTGAAACCATTTAATGAAGTGCATCGAGCTGTACCATGTCCGACAACCCTTAGGTTGGAAGGTAGTCATTCGACCTAAGTTTGCATCCTTGGGACTCGAAAGATCTTGAAGTCAGAACAGCTCTACACACTGCACCAAATGTGTCACGCTTCCGGTCGCAATTCTAGTGGTTCAGATACAATTTTTGTCGTTTTGTAAGACTTGACTTGATCTTATGTCATTTCTCGAATCCAAGATCTGTTGTGTGCAAACGACTTTTAAGCGAGACGCTCGACTATCCGGCCCCGAGTTGTGCTGTTGAGCTGACACCATTAGGTTTAAAAGGTTAGCACATCAATCAGTTGACATAGTATTGCGATACGCTAATCCACAGTAAGCCACGGTCAGATAAGAACTGTCTCTTAGCAACCCATTCTATCAATGAATCGCAGTTCGCATCGCATGTATGAGCGCCCGATAAGGATGCAGCATTTGAATCCTGCCAAGGACCGTATCGCTTACGTACAGGTCAACATACAGCACATTGATGAGGCCTGAATCGTGACATATTCGCTTTAGCCGATTGATTCTAGTCAGGTAGACCTTGAGAAGGTGGACTAGACTGTTTTGCGTTGGGGAATCGGTATGGGGAACATTGACACCATACACAGTTGCTTGAGAGTCTTTGTGGTGTAGTTGTTCCAGCTGCTACGAGTCCAACATATGTGTGTGTATGAGCCAAGCCGGGTTCGAATGTCATTGGGATCATGATGAAAAATGTTGTGCGGAAAAAAGGAGGCCTTATAGTGTCGAGCCGATGGTTATTTCGTAGCCTAGTGCTTGAAAAACACATGGCAGATAGAACATCCCAAGTGCACTTGACTGTTGCGATGCTTATTTTGACACGCTAGCAGCTCGAAGAACAATAGGATGACGGCACCGTCATGATTTGAGAGGCTCTAGTACACTTAGTACGAATAACAGCACCATTCCAGAAATATCCGGAGCGCGAACTCATCAAAGCTTTGACGAACAATGGTACGGTGTACAAAGCTGGAAGCCCCCTATGAAGAGGGAACTATCAGCCTATGTATTGGAATCCATGCTGCTCCTGCTCACGAGCAAAATTCTAGCCAAGTAGACGCCTGTGGCGCAGTGCCGCTGTTGGAAATGCTTGAATGAGGGAGAACCGATCAGATGTCAAACGATGACCTGCTTTGGATTATCGTATGGCGATACTATGTCAACTAATTGATGTGCTGGCCATTTTCAAGTAGCGTTGTTAACTCAACGGCACAACTCATGGGTAAGATAGTCGTGTCCCACTCTCACGCTCAAGACCCGTCTGCGCACAACACCAGATAGTCGTAAGTTTGCCAGACCTTCCCTGTAACTTTCGAAAATGAGTTATAGCGAAACCGCATGTGTGACCGGAAAATTTGTTCTTCAAAATATGAAAAATTTATATGACTTAATCAACACTAATAACTCCGAAGCAAAAACATTTTCGCTCAGAATTGTTTTCACGGTTCAGAAGAAGTCTGGCGAATTTGATAGCATCAGAGCGGTGTTGTGTCTAGAAGGCCGTGGAAGTGAGGAGCTCATGGCTGTTGTGCGGAGAAGAAATGGTATATGGAGCACTGACACTACACATGATCGCTTGAGAGCTTTGTGGCGTAGATGATTAAGTTGTCCCCCGGCAATGGCAGCAAATAGTGACTGTCAATGAATTGGACAAGCTGGCGTGTTGAGCAGCATAAGTAGGGCGCTGGCGCCAGATGTCGCAACCAGAGGACTAGTAAACTCAATAAGCGGCGCTCATTAATTAGGCAGAAACAAACGAACGCATCGGATGGCAAAGATCAGACTGACAGCAGTATCAGCATCTCGAGAGATCTGGACGACACCTTTCTGAACTCAGCTGAGCAGGAATGGGGCTGACACTCAGCAATGGCGAGGAAGCAGATGAGTTGCATAGCTTTAGCTGGGCGAGAACACAAAACGATAGTTTGCTCAGCGATGAAGTATTTTTAGAACTGCTCGCGAGTGATGACGACAACTAGGCACTTTCTCCAGTACTCGGTGCAGTTGATTACGGCCTTTTCAAGCCTTCCAAACGACGATATGTTATTGAATTTACTTGTCCTCTGCTTGAACAATGGCCGCGCTGCTGACCTGATTATCTGCTAAACTTCCAGCGTGTCAAGATGCCCTGATCGTCGCACTAGCCGAGTGCTCCTAGGACGTCACATCTGCCTTGAGCCAGAACATGGGCTCACTTAGTGCTTCTGCCTTGATGAGTGCGGCGGAATTGACTGACAAACACCCTCACCCATTGAGCAAGAATCGAAAAGACATTTGACGCAGAAGAATCTTCGGCAAATGCTCAAAAGCACCAGACGAGACTTTTGGATCGAGGCAGAGCAGCGAGAGGTTACAAAGTTGCTGGAGCAAGGGGCTTGGAAACTTGTCTGCGCCGAGCCAGGTCAGCCAGTAACAGGGTAAACCTGTGGCAATACAAGCTTAAGCTGCACGCAAATGGCTCAATTGACGAATCTTAAGGGGTTCTGTGGCTCACGGACGTTAACAAGAAGAAATATTGATTTCTTAGAGACTTTTACGCCTGTTGCAAGGTTTATCACGATTCGCACATTGCTGGATACTGCTGTTTTTGAAGGTGTGACACATGAATGTTGTCGGTGCATACTTGAACGGCTACCTGGCAGAAAAGGTGTTATGAGCTCTGGCGCCATTGTATAAGATGTTGGCGTTATTACCATCGTCAAAGGCGCCGGGTGTGCTGAACTGCTGCAATCACGGTTGAGCTGTTTCGTGAAACTTGGGTTGTTTCAACTTCTGCTGCACATTCAACACCGTCGAGGTTTTGCACATCGCTATCGTCACTGAGTCTCAAGGCGCTGTTAAACGATGACCTGCTTTAAACTAGCGTATCGCGATGCTAAGTCAACTAATTGATGTGCCGGCCTTTTAAGCCTAGCGATGTCAACTAGACGGCACAACTCAGGGTAAGATAGTCGAGTCTCACGCTCTAAGACTCGTCTGCGCACAACACTTTTTCCCCTGGTTCTGTATCCCCTCCTCCGGTCTTGCCAATGCCGAGCCTTCTTGAACTTTTCGTACTTGCTTCGACCAAGTACCTTTGTAAGCAAGTCGGCCAATATTTGGTTTGTAGCAACGTAACCGAGGTGCATGCGGCCAAGATGCAGGCATTCAGGGACGTAGTGGAAGCGTGGTAAAATATGCTTTGTGCGTGAGTAAAACTTGTTGTCTTTCACCAGCGCGATGGCTCCTTGGTTGTCGCCATGAAGCTCAACCACAAGTACTGCGTTCTTGCCCTCCATTGGTGGCGACATGTGAGCAATAATGCATTTCAGCCACTGAAATTCCTTTGTGGCGTTGCTGAGTTCGACATACTCGGCCTCTGTCGTTGACAGCGCAACAACGTCCTGCTTGCGGCTCGACCAAGATACACAGTTATTGCCAAGGAGACTGACGTAGCCACTTGTCGACTTGCCCGTAACCTGGCAGCCTGCGTAGTTTGCGTCCGAGTACAAGTCGAGCTTGAACGGTCCAGGTGAGATTAGAATAGCGCCGTCTTTCGTTGATTGCATGTAACGTCAATCGCTTTACTGCTTTCCAGTGCTCATGGCTCGGGCGTGCCATATATTTGCAAAGAATGCTGAGTGGGAACGCAAGGTCTGGACGGGTCGTAGTCATTACATACAGAGGCAGCCGACAGCCTCCTGGTACGGGATCGTGGCCATTTCCAGTGCTTGCTCCGGCGTAGGTTTAGCTTCTTTCTGTTGAGCCGGAAATTGGCGTTTGGATCCATCGGCAGTGAAGTGCCTTTGCAGTCTGCCATACCACATCGTCGCAACGTATCCTTGATGCAGCGTGAGCTTGACAGCTCGATAAACCCATTTCACGGCGGATCAGCTCAATGCCACAGAACTGTGTGGCAAGACCAAGGTTTGACATGGCCCACTTTTGCTTGATGGCGACCTTGAAGCGCTCGAGTGCCTCTGAATCACGCGCGACGATCAGTAGGTCGTCCACGTAGACCACCAGCCGAATTAAGCCGCCTGGTAAGGCAAACAAGTCTTGTTCCAACTCACACTGGACGAAGCCATAAGCTGTGAGGAACCTGCATAGCTCGAGGTACCATCCCCGACCAGATTGCTTGAGGCCATACAGGGTCTTCCTGAGTTTGCACACTCGGCCAGTGCCATCCTCAAAGCCTTGCGGTCGCTCCATATAAGTTTCCTCAATAAATGTACCGTTGAGAAACGCGGCAACGACGTCAAGGTGGTGAACCTCTAGGCCTTCGTTGACGGCAATGGTGAGTAGCGTGCGGATGGTAGTGAATTTGGCGACTGGTGCGAAGGTTTCATTGAAGTCCACTCCCTCAACCTGTGCGTAGCCTTTTGCAACTAGACGTGCCTTAAATTTGTCCAACTCCCCGTTTGGCAATGACTTCACCTTGAATGCCCATTTATTTGCCGATGACAGGGTGGTCCTTGGGTCTCTCAGAGAGATCCCAAGTCCTCATTTGCCAGAGTGTGGACATCTGGTCGAGCTGGGCCTCCTCTCAGTACTCGCGCTCAGATAGAGTGATCATTTCTTGGTAGGAATTTGGCTGCACAACCTGTGCTGCTGGTCGAAGTACTTTTGGTAAAGCTTTAGTAAGGAGCATGTTGATCCCATCCCCGCCATCTACTTCTTCATGGTGGTTATCGGGTGCGAACGCGTTTTCCGTCTCTTCGTTTTCCGTCTCTTCGTTGATGCCGTCCTGTGTCACAACCACCTCCTCGTCACTGTCTTCGCCCTCTTCGGTGTTCGCAATGGTCTCGTGAAAAACAGCGTCGCGTGATCTGAAGGTGCGAGGCTATTTCGGATCCCAGAAGTACCAGCCCTTGATACCAGAAGGATAGCCAACAAAGATTACTCTTTTGCGCGATCCTCCAGCTTTTTGTGAGCTGCGCCTGGTACGTGAATCCAAGCCTTGCATCCAAAGACGCGTGTGTGTGCAAGATTCGGCTGTTTTCCGTACCAAGATTTGAAGCCCTTCATGTTGTGGAGTGCTTTGATCGGTGACCGATTACACACGTAAGCTGCGGCGTTGATAGCGAATGACCAGAAGCTGTCGTCAAGCCCACTCGTGGCAAGCATCGCTTTGGCGCGCTCAACAAGGGTGCGATTGAGGCGCTCAGCAATACCATTCTGCTGCGAGGTGTGCACATTGCTGAGGTTACGCTGGATGCCTGCGTTGCGGAGTACCCTGTCAAAATCCTCGTTGATGTACTCGCCGCCACTGTCAGTGCGAAAAACTTTGATTTTGTGGCCGCTCTCCAGCTCTGCGCGTCTTCTGAAGAGCTCAAAAGCATTCAAAGCAGATGATTTCTCCTCGCAGAAATACACCCAAACTGAATCTTGACATGTCATCTGTGAAGGTGATTGAAGTACTTGCAGCCTTGGACGCTCTCGACTGGCATGCTGCAGAGATCTAAGTGCACAAGGGCGAGTGGCTCAGTTGCACGGCTGAGACATTCTCGCGGAAAAGGACGTCGGACAAGCTTGCCTTTCAGGCATCCGACGCACTTACTTGTGTCGATCTCTCCGTCTCCCATGTCACGACGCCTTCGACCATGTCTTCAATGCGATCCATTGCCTTTGTGCCAATGTGAGCGAGGCTGGTGCCACAATTTGGCCCTGGCGTCTGCTTGCGTCGTCAGAACAGATGCTTCCTCTGCGAGGATGACCAGTAGAGACCGTCGCGTTCGGCCCAAGGAGCAAGCATCTTGTCACCTTGCCAGAGTGTCCATCCTTTCTCGTCGAAACGGCCATGGTTGCCGCCCTTGGTCAGTTTGCTGGTTGATAGCAGATTGAAGTCTACAACCGGGACAAACAGGCAGTCGGATATAGATACGTGCTGGTTGATCCTTGGAGTGCCGCTGCCCTTGACTGACTTGGAGCTACCGTCGCCAAACGCTACCGCTGGTACTGCTGACTTGGTGGAAGGAGTTTCGAAGGTCTCCTTGTGGCCGCTAACGCGATGGCTCGAGCCGCTATCGATGACCAGGCTTTGCTGGCGTGGCCGACCCGCTCAAGTCCTTCATCAAGACAGTGCTGTCAAGGTGTTTGATGAGCAACCTCTTGGCATCACTCGGTCGTAGGTAGCGTCACCACTGCTGATGTTGGGGAAGATGTAGTCCTGCAAAGAATACACTTCAATGGTGATCTGAAACACATGCTTGCGTTTGCGTTTGCGCTTGCGTTGGCGTTGACTCTGACGTTGGCGTGATCGGGTCAAACAAGGCTCATGTACCTATTGAACGATGACTGATCTGGACTAGCGTATCGCGATGCTCTGTCAAGTAACTGATGTGCTGGCTTTTTAAGCCTAGCGATGTCAACTCAACGACACAACTCAGGGGTAAGGTAGTCGAGTCTCACACTCAAGACTCGTCTGCGCACAACGGTCGCCTCTGCCAAACTTGCACGAAGAAGTCGTCTTCCATAATGCCTGTCAAGGAGATAATCTTTCCCACCATACCATTGTGCCTGCGTCGCAGCTTCAGCAACCATGTATCCATGCTGGCGCTTTGTAATGGTCACGTGTTCTGCGCAGCCAAAGTCTCATGTTCTGATGCACCATCACAAGGAATCAATGTCCCTACGTCAGAGCTGATCAACCATCACCAGCATTACTGAGCTGGCTGGAAGCAGAACTTTGGAAAACGAAGAGATATCGTCAAGCGTATCGTCAAGCGGCAGTCCTGATTCTGGGCAGTCGTTCATGATGAAACTCGACGAGGCCCAATTGATGTAGCTATACAGACCTCAGAATATGAACTCAGATCGTTTGTCTTTGATATGTTGAGGGCAGAAAAGATCGCAAAGAGCTAGTGTATCGAGAAGATAGGGCAAGACTAGATTTCTCTGACTACTCGACAGTGATTTGAAGAGTTTTCAACGATTCTGCTTTGCCTTGCCGACGTAGGTATCAGCTAGTACTTGGTAAGGTGAAGTTGTTGCGTGATTGCGCCCGCAGTTGCCGACTTGACTGCCGATCGAGGTATATATGTCTAGCTGCAAAAGTAGTAGGCGCGTCACAAGTCTTGCTTTGCGATGTGGTTTCTCCGGCAGATTCAACACGAGCGACAATCACAGATATGGCTTGAACGAGTCCCAAAATTTCTTTACAATCACACGAAATACACCGATAATACTTTGATTCCAGGCAGTCACGCTCGGCTTGCTATGAACCGACAACTACGACGATAGAAAAGACGAAACAATATAGTGTGGGAAGCATAGCAAGCAGAATAGTCAGGTTAATACGAATCTCAATTTCTAGGGCGAATCTGCAGACTTGAATCTCGAATAACGTTTCACTAGCTGGTAAATGTGGCTGGATGTCGTTCTCCTATGTTCAAATCCACGAGGGACACTCTATTCTTGCCATGCCAGTGCAAGATGCCCAGTTCGCTGCCCATAAGGGCATGAAGGCAGCGTGAGGCATTTAGACCTACCTTTCGCCGAAAAGCCAGAGCCCGAGACACCTACAGCTGTGGCTACCTACAGCTGACAACTGATGTCTTGTCGGCATCAGCCAGAGTTGAGGAACGATCGCCCGCAGCGCATCAACAAAAGGTGATGCCAGATAGCCTCGAGACGGCTGATTGTCGCGCTGCATGTATCGTGCAGTTTCGAAGACGCTGTCCTCATAACCCAGCGCAGTGGAGATGATGATCTCCTGAGACTCATACGCAATATGTCGATGACCTAGCCCAATTATGGTTGATTTCACTTGCTCGCATCTGTCGCCAGGGTGATAGTCGACTTCGAAGTCAAGCTGACTGAAGTTGCCGACCAAGACGTTCATGTGTGTAGGCTCCACTCGATTGACGTCTCGACGTCGACCTTGGCCACGAGCCAAGCACACAAACCTGATAATTGAAGGCAGCACGAAGTTAGAGCTTTAAATGTTGGTAAAGAATGAACAATAATGTATGGGGACCGAAACTTGCCGTGTCGCCTACATCTAGCCCACACCAGTAATGAACAGCAGAGAAATAAGCGGCGGCCGGATCGGAGTTCATGGCTCGCAGACAAGGAGTAACTGGCCTGAGACTTGAGCTCTTCCAGCCCGCAGCCACATCAAACATCGCGATACTCCAGCGGACCTACAGCCACAGCTATCAGGCCTTCAGGGGGATAGCTTAATCATTTGTACTTTGGTTCTGGTGCTTCCTGACAAAAGGCTTAATTACAGAGTTGCAGCTACTAAGTTGTCAGCTAAATCAAGGTCACGTGACTCAGCCACCCTCGCTTCGTGGGCTCGCTTGGCTTCCCGGTTGCCATTGAATACGAAAGTTATGACTGATCAAGTCTTGTACATATATGTACGCATAAATACGCCGCAGATGCGCATTGCACACACATGCCTCCGTCAACTAAACGGATCCATAGAGGTTCACACAAGGAGTTCACTGTAAAAAGGTCTGTTCTCCATGGCCACGGCTCCGGAACCCCGCGCGAAAGATCCAGGCCAATCGCAAGATCAGTCAACCAACCTAGAGAACCGACTTCCCGATATCGACTATTCCCGTATCCCACCGACTCCATGGGCACCCACACGAAGTCCAAGCGAGAGCTGCGAGACACTGTTAGACGCTGACAGACGGCTGAGGCATAATTTGACAGACACTATGGACCCTCGCGACCACTTCTGATGGCAGAAATGACACGATCAAGCGGGGCACCACGTGTCCGTTATCTACGCGAGACGGTGGACATGCAAATCGTTCGCTGCATAGCTTTCTGACGTCAGCGAAAAACTCACACCAGCGTCGCTCTGCACTTTGGGTTACCTGACTTGATAATACCACTGCTCAAGACTACGGATTTGTGTCCAAGCTCTGCGACCAAGAGAGTCTCCAAGCGGATGTATCAGAGGTAAACCTCGAAATCGCAGGTTCGAAATGAATGCATGTGTGGAAGGCAATCGGCAACAATGGCAGCGTCACAAGGCAGTTAGCAATTGTCAGATTGAACTCCTCCGAGCTCCTTGTCATCCTGATGGATACCTCGGCCATGAAGTCGACCAGATTCTCAATCATTATGTCGCAGTGTCTCGTCGTATGGATGTCCCTTTCTACACAACCAGCCTTCAGGGCGATTGGCGCCTCAAGTACTGGATACCTATGGCTACAGCAGAGGTCAGCTTGGACAATTTGACCATGCGATACGGAATGACTGCGCTTGCTCTTGCGGTTCGTCTTTGGCAATGCTACATCGATGCTTGTATGCTGACACGCTTAGAATCAAGGGTCCAACACGAGAAATGCTTCGCTCACCTTCATGGCCAACGCACGAAATCGCTTCTCTCAGTTTGCCTCTGGCATGGACTCGATTCACGCAAGCAGACTGAGCATGATGCAAAACATTCGACGGCACGAAGCCTTACTCTCGTGCATCATGCTCTTCATGCAACTCGACTCTACAGTACTCTTTGGTGCAGACTTGGGTACTTCTTTGGAAATGGCTGCTCGGGTCATCCAGTACTTATGGCCCTGCAGAAAAGTACTTGCGCCTTCGACATTTCTGCTCATTTCAATTCACCACACCTACGATCTCAGTGAATGTCTCACTTCTGGCAGACCTTTGCGATTCTCAAAACTGTTCTTCGACGAAGAATCACGGCTAGCAGAATCCAAGGCCGTTACAAACCTGGTTGAAGGCCTTTGGGCTCAAACACATCGTCTTTGGGCACTAACCAATCTTGTGACAATTGTCTCCGATCCATCGATAAGTGCCGTGCAAGAATTGTTCACTCAAATTCGTGAATTCGAATCTTTGTTTGGTGAGAATATGCCATACGGCTGGAAACCCATACTTGGGCTGAACATCGATTGTCCCTTTGGTGATGGCCCTATTGGGTACCGTCGACCGGCATTCAGGCTAATTCATGCTCATCTCTGCATGCTGATTATCATCTTAACATCCTGGTTCCCTGCCTTGGATCTTCAACTGTGCGCTGACAGAAACAAGCACTACTTCCGCGATTTGGTCTTTCGATCACATGCTGTTCTGTTCAATTCTGCAGACATGCGCTCAAGGAAAATAAACACGATGCACATCTCACAGGCATTTCCTGCCGCTTTGATACTCGTGGTTTGTGCAAGTGAAGTCTCAGGAGTGCTAACCGGATTTCAGAAGTGGATCACTTTGGCACTGCGGGCTATTGGACGTGGTGGCTACAATGTTGCAGTGCTCCTTGCCAAAGTGCTCAAGCTATCTTGGCGGTTCTCCAATCTCCTGGATAAACCGACAGTGAGCGATATAGCAAATGATTCCTCGCCTGAGTCTGATCAGTTTTCATGGCGTACAACAAGCGCAAAACAATTCATCCTAGCTTGCCGATTTATAAGCCAAGTAGGACTGCGTAGTAGGCTTGGAGAGTAGATTGGTTCATGTACACATGTGATAGCGCATGTTGCTGCAACATGCAAACATATCTAAGGGAAGTTACCGCGTTTAAAATGACATCGAGGAAGAAGCAGTCGACTGTTGTCAGTTACCTGAGCAAGTCTTTCCCTACTGCGGCGACTCACTCGATGCGATGAGGTATCAAGCACCAAAAGCAGCGTCGAGTCGATAGAAGAGGTTGAAAGTGCAGTCAATAAGCATCTCTGCCGCGCTCAACTATCGCCGATCCTGTGTCGTCGCTATAGTTTCCATTTCTATCCCACAACCGCCACATTCATAAAATCATAGTGACTCCCGCGCAGCCCCAGGCACAGAAGAATCATCTTCTCTTTCTATCTATGCATACAAGCGATTCGTCCACTGCGGACGACACCGCCAAGCACCAAGTAGAAATGATCGATTTGTCGCAAGCGCTCAGATCGCCCCAGACGCCTGCTTCGATGAGGACTGACGCTCAGCAGGTATCATCAAGCGGTCCAAGCGATTCCTCATCGACGCACGATGCGCCAAAACTCATCTTGGTGCAAGAGCCATATCAAGAATCTGCTCTTGAGACACAAGAGTTCAGTGTCAGCACACAACGGCGAGGTAGTGATAGAAAACCCTTATTGCGCAAGTCAAGCATGCTTGCCTCTGCTCTAGATATGTGCCAGCAACGGAACTATGCACTGGATCAAAAGAGGAAAAAAGAAAAGGAAGGGCAGTCCGGCAGTTATCACTTCAATCTCTCATGAACTGGACGAAGCTCCGACAGCAAACGTCACCGCCAAGTTCCGTCCAACAGAAGGCGATTTGCGTGTCGAGTTCCCCAGTCCTTTAACACAGAGGAGAGCTAGTGAGTTAAACCAGATGATACAAGATAACGGCGACAATGGCTATACCGTTTTTGGAAATTCTACGCCCTGATGGATGATTGTCTTGGCTTGTGCCTCGAACCGGAATCTCACCTCTCCAAACTAGAGGATGGGTGGATGGAGGACGTATTCCATCGCGCTCAACCAAACCAAGTTTTGTCCTCCAGCTATATGCAGAAGCTTCAAAGAGCGATACAGACCAAGCACGTGAAGCCAAGGATTTCAATGATACCTACCATTTGCAGTTCAAGTTCGAGTCGTCGGATACCAATGAGCTCAAAGAGGTAGCCAACGAGATTCATGATCTGATGGGCACAGTATACCCATATGGCAGGCACGCGTCGAGTTCTTCGTATACGAAGACCCAATATTCTAAAAACTCGCTCCAGATGATGGTCAAAACATTGGACAAAGGAAACCCTCTCCGAGATGCACAATTCGTTTGAGAGCAACTCAAAAATCTTAATTTGCCTTAGGCCAATTTCCATATCCATTCAGACACCAGGCTTGTAGCAGCTCAATCGTTGGCGTCGATTGTAAGGTGATAGTGCTACAGATAAATATGCTCTTCCAAGCTTGTCTGGTTGAACAAGGGATTGAGCTAAGGCAATTCAAGATTTCAAGAGGTCTCGAACGACTTGTGATTCTAGGGTTTCCTTGTGGAATGATGTGACCAGTAGCTGCAAAAGCTTTTGTGATTATTGAGTCTTCGCATGAGAAAGACTGAAAGCATGCCTGCCATACGAAGGAACTGTATCCACGAAATCCTAAAATGTGCCCACGAGATCTTGAAGCTCGGAGTCGCAACTTCTTTCGGCTCATTGCTTTTCCATGGCACGAGTTGCATTTGCAATGATAGATATCATTGATATCCTTAGATTCGTGTGCTTCCTCAGGATCGCTCTCTGAGGCTCTGCATGTTATTGGAGGAAAAATCTTGGTTGGACTGAGCGCGTCAAACACGTCCCCCCATCCATCCTTTCCTCAATCTGGATAGGTGAGCGTCGAATTTGAAGCACAAACCAATACGATCATTCATGAAGGCGTAAACTTCTCCAGACACGGTATACCCAGTGTCGCTGTCATCCTTTATCACCTGATTTAACTAAGTAGCTTTTTTCTGTGCTGAAGGACTGAAGAAATTGACCCGCAAGTCGCCTTTTGTCGTACGAAACTTGGCGAAATGACGTTGTTCGTCAATGTGTCGTCTAGCTTATGGAGGTTTTTGATGTGATGAATGTAATAGTTTGGGCATTTGAAGACTCATATTTTTCGGCAGGGTTGGCCGTCCTTTGTTCCTATCACTTTCCAATGCGTGATCCCGTTGCTGGCGCAGATCCAGGTCATAGGCAAGCCTGTATGACTTGCGCAACGAGTGCGTCACTACCTCGCCGTTGCGTGCTGACATCGAGATCTTGCGTCGAATGAGCAGACTCTTCATATGACTTTTGAACCAATTTGAACCAAGATGAGTTTCGGCATCGTGTATCATGAGTCGGTTGGACCGCTAGATGATCCCTCTCGAGACTGCTTCGGTTGCTGAGCGTTAGTTCCTCATCGAAGATGGCGTCTGACGTGATCTGAGCGCTGCCCCAAATCGAACATTTCTGCTTGGGGCTCGGTTGTGACGTCCGTATTGGAACGAATCGCTTGTATGCATCGAGAGAAGAATGATGGTTCTTCTGTCCTTGGGCGGCGCGTATAGTCACTATGATATGAATGCGGCAGCTGTGGGATGAAACGGGAGATCGAAGCAACGACACTCGATCGTAGACACCTATGTAAAGCAGAGATGCTTAATAGTATTTGGTTCACATCTGAACATCTGAAAAGGATCAAAGAGGTCCCGAAGCAGGAATCTGAATTGGTACTTCCAACGCAAGGCATCACTAAAAGAAACAATGCTCAACGAGCAGACCTCGCAAATAATCCAAGTCAAAGTTCAAAAGTCCAACGTATGCGTATTTTCCTATTAAAGGTCTTCTCCGTCTGAAAAGCATTTTTCTAAGCTCTTGAGAGAATGCGGTGGTCGTAGGGAAAGAGCTTTCCGTGTACCTGACGGACCGCTAGCTATAGCCTGCGTAAAAGCATTATAGTCTGCAAACCTATACAGCCATGAAGCTCTGCAACGATGACACCATGACTTTTGACAAAGAAAAACCACGTGGAATGGACATCTTCACGTTTGCAGACCCAGGACATTCGTACTTTTAGTATACATCTGAGTTGCAATACATCTGAATTGAACAGCCGCACTCTAGATGCATCTGGATTGACGAAACGTACCTCAAATGCATTGTCTGAAGGGGTCTGAAACCTCGTCTCCCTTGTAGATGAGGCTTTTTACAACAAATTCGCTGCGCAAAACCGAGAAGCGCACAAAAGTGGCGGCACGAAAAAAATGGAGAATCTGTTGGTGCCAGGAAACGCCAGATATCCGATTTCGTTCTAAAGAAACTTTGACTTAGCCTCGTCCCTGCGCTTCCGATAGATGGCATATAGAGCAAACAAAGCGGCCTGAGCGGCGACGAGAACGTACAATCCACTTGATCGCTTCGACTGGTGCAGGTCCAGCTGTTTTTGAAAGTCTTTCTCCTGTGTAGCAAATCGGTTGTTCATTTGCTGGACTTGCGCAGCAAGATCCTTTAGCGTGGTCTCAATTTGGTCAGTGCCAGAATGACTGACAGTAGATGCTTGTAAAGAAGACACTGCTGCTTCTGTGCGTTGCATAGCGCTTTGCGCAGATGCCAAGCTCTGCCTCAGTTGCTCAACTTGCGCCATTTGTGCTTTCAGCTGAGCAAGCTCCTGCCGTAATCCGTCTAAGGTGTTTTGAAAACTGGAAAATGGGTCATTTTGATTTGCTTCGGATTGGGACCTTCCTTGCTGCGCTGCATATGCAGGTTTACTCTCTGCAGCGGCGTGCTCTGTTGGGACAGCACCGATCTTGAAGCCAAAAAGTTCATGTGAGTCTGGCATCTCCCCGCTCTGACTCGAGACGCCAAAGAAGTAGTGCTCTGGCAGACTAAGATGAGCATTCTCGAAGCACAGTGCGTCATTGTGGTAAACCTTAAATGTGGCGACGTTGTAGACTAGCTTGATGGAGCTAATGGTGCCGACATTGCGATGGACAATCTTGCAAGCTCCGAACGCGTGCTTCTCTGCGTTTGTTTTAGCATACTGTCGTTCGATGGAAAAGGTTGATGTACCAGGAGCTTCTGCACGAGCAAAAGCAAAGGTGCCGTCATTCAAGTGACCGCGCAAGGCGCCTGTTCCATCGGGCTCTGCGGTCAAGAACAATCCAAGACCGTCCCAGTTGTCTGGCCCTCCGTAGATATGACCACCTTGCCCGCGACCTCTCATTAGCCTTTTATTGCAATGTGCATCCACTTACTCTGAGTGTACCAAATGGCTAGGCCTTTTCCTCCATGATCTGGACCATTCACGCGATATTTGATCTCTGCCATCCAAGAAGTCAATTCGTTCGTCTTCTTTGCCCATACGGCTCCCATTTGGTTGGGCATTGGCGGATTGAGGACAATCTGATCCGATAGGGCCTTTGCTGCACCAAAGATATCGTGGTCGATGAAGTTGCGCTCATCGGCTCGCACTGAATCCCAGCTGAGCAGCAATATAGCTGCTATACTTGCAAGATGCATTTGGCTAGTCACCAAATTGTGTGTCTATAAGGCTAGGTAGGACGATGCTAGCGCATGCAGCTGCCAGCGTGTCCGTCTCGTCGCGTCCTGCTTTTCGCACGCTCGCGGGCAGATGCGGGAGTCAACAAAAAACTTGACCCATGACGCGACAAAAAAGACTCTTTGCTCTCCGGCTTCTGCTTTGGTGTCGGCCCTTTGCTGTGGTTCGATGAGATGTCGGCTCTCCCCATCTTGCACCGTTTGGGTGCATTAGCGCGGACCAACTCCGTCAAGTCTCTCGTTGGATCTTTGTATTTGACAGAGACAACCCGAGCAGAATTGCAGCAAACCTCGCCTCTCCAAGATCTAGCTCGTTCCTGGCCCTGGCTCCCCAATCGGACAGAATTGAAGGGTCCACGTCTTCCGGTTGTGCTCTGCCATGGGCTTGGGTTTTTTGACAAGACTCCGGAAGCGCTGCCACGATTTCAGCTTCACTACTGGGGCGGCATCGTCGATGCTTTACGTGCTCTTGGGACGGAGGTCATCATTGCTCGCGTGCCATCTACAGGTACCATTGCCGAACGGTCCAGGGCATTGCATCGTCAGCTAGAAGACGTTCTAGCGCCTGGGCAGCAAGTCAACCTGTTAGCTCACAGCATGGGAGGACTAGACTGTCGGCATTTGATTACACACATCAAGCCAACGTCCTACAGACCCGTATCTCTCGTCACGCTCTCTTGCCCGCATCGTGGATCTCCCTTCATGGACTGGTGCCGAGACTACCTCAGTCTCGGTCGCGTCATACCAAAGCTTTCTCAAGCAACGGCATCTTCGACAGAGACGGTCACCGCTCCGAACCACAAGATTGAGCACGAAGATTTCATCCTAAAGCAAACCAAAGTTGACAAAGCTGTGCCGTTGTCGTCTGCCATCCTGACAAAGACAATGCTTGCCAGAATGATTGATTGTCCAGCTTATGCGAATCTCACCACAGCATACTGTCAAAAGGTCTTCAATCCCTTGACACCAAACAGCGACGATGTAGCTTACTACTCCTTTGCTGCATCTGCGCCATCTGCCTTTCCAATATGGCATCCGCTCTATCTGCCTCACCTGGTGGTCAGCGAAGCAGAAGGGAAGAGTAATGACGGACTTGTTAGCGTTGACAGCTCTAAATGGGGCAAGTTTGTCGACACGGTTGATTGTGATCATTGGGATCTGCGTGGACGCGGTCTCCCGGGCAGCAAATTTCAAGTGGTCGACTTCTACCGTGCAGTAGCAGCATTTCTATACAGTGAAGGATTCTAGAATAAATTCTGTGGCAAGGAGCGTAGCATATACATGCTGCAATCACTACAACTTGGCTTGTGCCTTGCGAGCTACGCATGCCTGAATCCTACCAGCAGGCCAAGCTTGCGGAAGGTAGATGGTTGCATCTGGGCCACTGTTCTTCATTCCGAAAGGTTCCATGTTACACTCAAAGTAGTGCTTGTTGGGCAAAACATATTCCACCTCCGCCACCCCTGAAAATTGAGAGATGATCTGTGAGCACATCTTGTACATGGTTGCCTGAACAGAGCAAGAGAAATCCCGGGCGAAAATGTCGAACGTCGTTTGGCGGGCGCCCTCAAATGCTCTGCCGAATGTAGCCGAATATGCCTTGACCTTTTCAACGCTTGCAAAGTCAGCCCAGGAGTAGGAACAATCAATGCTCGTGGAGAAAATACGATCCTGGACTTCTGGAAGCGTCGTCCACTCGTCTTTGAAGAAGCCGTAAAAAGCCGATCCGGTCGACTTGAGAACCAGGAGATTCTTAATACCAGACTGCAGTCGAAAGGCTCCCTTACGGGTAGAATCACACACAGCCGTCCTGAGCTCTTCGCCATCCCTGTAGAATGAATGTGCGTGTTTTTCACCAGCACTCATAGTCATTCTGCTCCACCGATGCTGCGTCACCTCACAATGTGCTGCACTTACATGGGCAAAACGCTCGAGCGAAGTAAAGTGATTGGCGACGATGGCAGCAAAGACCTCTGGCTGCGAAAAGTCGTGCAGCTTGGCCAGCAAGTACACCGTATTCTTTTGTGTATCGGTTGGCACGACGCTCGCATTGTCTTCCTTAGTGTATGATTCAGTGAACTCCCCTGTAAGGAGAATGAGAACCGTGTACTCGATAACCTCTTGCTTCTTGGGGTCGTGCTTGTCTACGAGCTTCTTAAGGAACTTGACCTCTTGCTTTCCGTAGCGATTCGACTTGAGGTAGACTTCTGCCATTCTGTGTGGCGATGGGCGGGAAGATTCTAGTGCAAGACGGCCTATTATAAGGAGCTATCGGCGAAGCGCGTCTGCAGTCGGTGATATGCGATAAGTGCGACTTGGGAGATATGAATTTGGCGAGGATGAGGCGCATGGGGACAGCAGCGCCACGAGCATCGTCAACTTGCACACAACATGCACACGCTCGCGTAATACAAGCGGTTCTACGTCTTAATCTGCTCAAGGCCTTCTAGCTGCTGCTCTGTTTCTGTACCTGAAAGAAAGTGCCTTTGTCAAACTGCATGAGCCAAGCCGGTGCAACAGCTCAATCGCTCTCTCCGCTCGACATATCAGCCAAACTTGCTCAATGTGATCAGCTGGCGGAACAAGATGACCGCGCCTCCAAGTTCGTTGTGCTCTTCATTCTACTCGACGTGCTTTCAGCGAGCTCTGATCCGGATGTCATCACAAAGTGTTGGCAAAGAATAAACGGGCGGCTCTTGGACAAGATGCTGCTCTCAGGTAAATAAACCGTTTCAATCCAATGCTAATGAGTAGTTGAAACAGCAAGTGTCTCCGGTAGTGAAGCCACGGATCTGGCACAGCTGGGCTTGTCGGTTCTGCATGCCTTTGCTGGTTTCCCCCAGGTCAGCCTGCTAAAATCATTTCGCAGACGTGCCGATGCAGCCATGGAGTATATTAGCCGCAGACTAAGGTCAGAAGAATCGAAGCAGATTGAAGCTCTTTCGAAGGCCTTGACGGTGTTGCAAAGTATTGGCTCCGAATCAGATGGCGCCATTCATATCCTGACAAGTAAGCGATTTGCCAAGTTTGCCAGGGCCATTATTGATACACAAAATCAGCTGGGCTTGCAACTCCTTGCCTTATGTGTAAATCAGGCTTCGACGGTACCGAAAGAGACCTCCGAGCTTTTTGAAACGATCTTCACAGAGCTTCTAGAACAAGTGGAGCGACACGTTTGGATAGATGGGTCGTTTTTGCGGGCGCTTCCATTAGTCAATGCTATCGTCCTCCAAGGCAACAGCGTTGTCAAACTCGATGAGCATGACCAAAAACTGAAGAACCTTTTCAAGTCCGCTTTGCTTTCCCCAACAAAGGGAACAAGTTACGCAGATGCTCTTCTTCTCATGACTCTCATACTGGAACGGCATAGGGTGGAGTGGTTGAATCTGCAGGATGCTTCAGAAAGGACATTTCTCGTGGTGCTTGGCAGTCTTGCTGCTGCCGATATTCGTGCAAGGCTATCATCAACGAGCACGCAAGGCCAAACAGATCATGTTCAATTTAATGAAGTGGAAGAGATGCACCTGGCCTGTAACTATGATCTTATGCATTGCATATGCATCTATCTGGCAACATCGGAAGAGATGCCGCTCAGTTCTGAGCAAATCCTGCGGCTTCGAGATGACTTTAGTGCTGCGTTCGGCGAAACCATCTTGTACCTCCGGGAGAGATGGGATCGCTCTTCTTACAGTGACATTCACCCTGCATTCAAAAACGATAACAATGCCGACAAGACCATCCTCAGCTCTCCTTGTATCATCGCCTGTACCCGGGCGCTCTGCTTTTGGCTGCAAGAAGATGAAAGCCTCCATCGGCAGGCCAGCCATATCATTGATGTGTTGATTTCCTTTCTGGCGCAAGGAAGTAAAGTCGGGATTGAGTACAGCGCTTGGATCGTCCCAGCCCTGGACGCTCTGGTAACGACTGATGATGGACGCAACATGTTTAATACATCAAATGGCTGGCCAGTGGTGGAAGCGCATCTGCTTGATTTGGCTGACCGCGTCAATCGTGAGGCTGCTTCGGTGGATCGCAATCGGGTGGAGGCAGCGCATTGTTGTATGTCCATTCTCCATTCAGTCAATGCAACTAGGTTTGACGCGTGGATGGCCAGACATGAGGATGTTCTCATGCGCACACTCAGCTTGTGATCCATTTCTCTAAGGGATGAAAGGAATTCTGCTTGGGACCTTCTTCTTGTATTCGATATACTCACTGCCGAAGAATTTGATCAGCCAGTATTCTTCTGCCGTAATGTTAGCGTAGTCTCAAGCAAGTCATACACTTATCTGATGCGTGCAGAAAAGAAGCGATGCAAAACGACAGCAAACAAGCATGTGCTCAGCACATTGGACATCATGATCTGCGTACCAACGCCAAACCAGAAGAATCCAAAGTAGGAGGGATGCCGCATGAATCTTGAGTCAGCGTAAAGACAAGGAAAAGTGAACCTAACCTGTAGATACCATCCTGCACGAGGACATGCTGGTCATGCTTCTGTACTGCAAGTTGATGGGAAAAATTCTTGCCCGCGTGTATCATGGCTAGTGACCTCACTACTTGGCCGATCACAAGAGAAACAAGGCCCAGCGAAAATGCTAGCGGCAAACGACCTTGGCCAAAGGTTGTAGCGGTATAACGACGAGATATCATTGTGTGCTCTAAGATACCTGAGACCAATGCCATCCAGTATGCCTTTCCGTTGCTTGTCAGGAGGAAAGCTGTGGTCAGCGATGTCAAGACATAGTCACCTAATTACAAGTTGTGGAAACGCGTGCAGTGTTGAATCGAGCTGTGATCCAGTACTCCAATAGATGAAAGACTGCCAGCAATGCAATGTAGATGGGCAGCTCAGGTTGAGCCGGTGTGACGAAGACTGCCCAGGTCAAGGATATGCCAAGGACAGTGCCGAGACCAGCTGCAATCGCAGCGACCTGGTCAGGAGCGTTCGTTTCTAGCTCGGCATCCTTGTGAGAAGCAGACATGAGCAGCTGAGATTGGGAAGCTAGTACTAGAGCGTGATCCTCATGTAGCAGATATACGGTGGTCGTTGCTGCTGCTGCTGCTGCTGCCGTCACATGCGCTGTGTCCAGCCATCGTCAGGGGCCGTTTGAAATCTGATTCTTGCTTCACCGCTGCTGCTGCTCGGCTCGGCCAAAATTTGAAGGGCGTCGCTGGCAGTGTGGAGCCAGGCCGACTTCCACCCCCGCGCAGTGTCCCGATGTCTTCCGCGGCCATCTGTGTCCTTGACCTATCATCTGTATAGACACCCTCACAGCTCACACAGCATCTCAGCCCTCGAGTCTTCTTCTTGCTGAACACTGAACAAGACACCCAATGAGCAAAGCAACAGACAAAAAGACAGCGGGCCCCGTGCATCTCGTCGCAGGCGGCGTCGCAGGACTATGTGAGGCTCTCGCGTGCCATCCACTCGACACCATCAAAGTCAGGATGCAGCTCTCGACCCGAGCAAGACTTCCAGGGGTATGTCAATTGATACACTTGGGCTACTAACATCATGCAGGCGAAAAAGAGAGGCTTCTTCACAGTTGGTCGTGACATTGTGCGCAAGGAATCGCCCCTGGCCTTGTACAAAGGTCTCGGTGCCGTTGTGACGGGTATTGTGCCAAAGATGGCCATTCGTTTCAGTTCGTTCGAGGCCTACAAAAAGCTCCTGGCAGATCCTGTCACTGGCAAAGTTGCGACTAGCTCTGTTTTTGTCGCTGGTCTTGGTGCAGGTATCACAGAGGCTGTCGCCGTCGTCTCGCCCATGGAGTGCATCAAGATTCGTCTGCAAGCCCAGCACCACTCCATGGCTGATCCCTTGGACGTGCCTCGTTACCGCAATGCTGCCCACGCAGCCTACACAATTGTCCGGGAAGAAGGATTCGCGACGCTGTACAGGGGTGTCACCTTGACTGCCACTCGACAAGCAACCAACCAAGCCGTCAACTTTACAGCCTATCAAGAGTTCCAAAAATGGGCCAAGGAATACCAGAACCTCACTGCCCTGCCTGCCTACCAAAATTTCGTTCTAGGTGGTCTATCTGGTGCCATGGGTCCTATGTCAAATGCGCCAATCGATACCATCAAGACGCGCATTCAGCGTGGCGCATCTACCGACGGTACTACTGGTGCGCGACGAATCATCAACGTCACAAAAGAGCTTGTTGCCAAAGAAGGTGTGTCCGCATTGTACAAAGGCATCACCCCTCGCGTTCTGCGTGTTGCACCAGGACAGGCTGTTACCTTTATGATTTACGAACGTGTCAAGACTTGGCTCGAAGGTGGTGTGCTCGATCACTCGGTGCAAGAAATCACCAAATCGATCGCTAAGTAGTCAGCTAGACATAGTTTGCATAAAAAGGCATCTGGCATTGACAATGAGAGATCGAGAAGCTTGCAGCACCTCCTTTACTGTGCTCATACATCCTCAAATTCGTCATCATCTGAGTCGGTCCCAGGTTCTTTGCTCTTGCCGGGCGAAGGCGGCGCAGATATGGTGGGTAGTGCAGCAGCAGCAACAGCAGCAACACTGCCAACATCCTCAAATGCGTCTTCCTCGTCGTCCTGGTCCATCTCGTCGTCGTCTTCGGAATTCTCCTCCTTGATAAGAGCCTGCGCCTTTAGAGATCTGTAATAAGCCTCCACTTCGTTTTCTGTCGAGGCATCCAATCCTGTCAACTTGGTATCTTCTTCGTCGGACTCCAAGGCCGATAGCTCTTTCGCGGTAATGGGCTCCCCAGAAATGGTGGACTGCATATGCCAGTCAGGTAATTGGTTCTTCTGCGCTTGCTCGAGCCTTCTTGCCTTCTCTTTAGGCGACTCAGTTTGCAGAGCATCATAGTCAATAGACACACCCAAGGCTGCAGTTGTCGTCACTTCAGCTGCCACCAAATTCGTTGACCCAGTAACTTTTGTGTTTTCTGCTGTGTCGAGCAGTTCTGAAGGCAGGATAGCTTGTTGCAAAGCAGAGTTGAAGTCATTATTTGGCACAAAGCTTGCGTCAATCTCCTTGAGAGTACTAATGATCCTACTCGTCTGTTTCTGAAGCCGCCCTAAGCGTTCCTGTGACGCGCGACTTTCAAGGGACTCTTCGTCGTCGGCTAGTAATGCACCACAGTCTGCACAGTTGAAACCTTGACCATCTGACGCAACAAGCGGGAGAACATCCAGCGGTCCATAACGTCGAGCACAATACGGGCAGACATAGCCTTTTGAGTCAAAATCATTCCTCGACTTCTCTTCGATAACCCTAACGAGCTTGTGTAGCCGAAACTTGATCGCGTCTGTCGCATCTCGATAGTCCACGAAATAATAAGACCTATTGATAGGCCTCGTTTGCCCCTCTTTATACTCAACTTTGGTCTGCATTGTGATGAGCCTATCTTCCCGGAGCCGACCGCAAAGCTTGCGGATTTCTTGGTTTTGTAAGCCCATGATGAGCGAGATGTAGTCATCACGAATGGCCGAGTGCTTGAGGATGATATCTAGCAGTATACAGTGTTTTGGCTGATAGAAGCCACGGACAACTTGCCGTAGCAGAGCTTTGACATGACTGAGTGCGTCTGAGCTCGACTGCCCTGCGGTAGCCGCAGCCATACCTTATGTAGGCGGTTACTACCCACAATAGCTCAGTTCGTACTTGCCAGCCGGGTCTGTGGTTGCTCTGCGAGCGTGGGTCGAAATTTTATTTTTTGAGCGCATCCCATCAACATCACAGACACTCGACCTACCGAGCAGCCTTGTTCGATCAGGCATCTCGTCATGGGTTCCTCTAAGGAGAAGCGCTCATCGGGAATGAGGCAGAAACGCATGTCTTCAGGCGACGCCAACCGTCCACCGGCTAAAAAACACCAGGGGCCAAAGCTCAAGAAGGGGAAGCGGCGGACATACGACACAACGGAGCTGGTCCAAGGTGACTCGCGCGAAGTAGGCGATGACGACGTTGAAGCGTTTGACGAGTATAAACATTTTCACGGCTTCTTGTCCTCCATCGACCCAAATGCGCTAGCTAAGCGGGTCAGTAAACAGAAGCGAGTCGTGGCAACGGCCGACGCCTTGCCTACCTTTAGCAGGGCAATACAAGCTGTTCCTGTGCAATCGCATTCGAGGCGGCCCAAGCCTTCACATGACCAGTCCCCTTCGGAAGCTGAGGACTCTGATCTTAGTACGGCAAGCGAAGGCGACTTATCCATTACCGGATTGGATGACATCGTTTCAACATCTGGTTCAGACGATGTCGAAGGAGAGCACTCTGTCGTAGATGGCGAGAGCTCGAGTGGCGAAGACGACATCGAAGCAGATTATGAGACGCTCAACCGACGTTTCAAAAACCAACCGTCCGCGTCGCTTCGCCTGCCAGTCAAATCGCGTGATGGTCGAGTTCATCTGATGGACAACACAGAAAACCTTGAGAAAGTGCCACAACCTTTGTTACAAGTAGAAGCGCCATCATCAAGCACAGATACTGAAAGCGACGCCGAGCTGGTCGCTGAACCGACCCTGACGCCCGCACAAAAGCTAGCGCAAACAAAAGAAGCCCTTGCGCGCATTGCCTCATCCATTATTGAAGATCCGGAGGATGAGATTGACTCATTGGGCAAGCTTCGTGAGGTTCTGTTGCACGGCAATGTTCGCGAGCAACAATTTGCGCTTCTCACTATGACCGCAGTATATAAGGACATTATTCCTGGATATCGCATCAGGCCTCTCACAGACGTGGAGAAAGCGGAAAAGGTCACTAAGGAAATAAAAAAAACTCGCAACTTTGAACAAGGGCTTGTGAACAATTACCAACAATTCGTCAACAGTCTAATGTCCTTTTGTAAGACCAACAAGCGCGCATCTATGGCTAAAACTTCACATCCCTTGAAGCGTGCAGCTGTGATAGCGTCAAGTTCTTTGCTATCCTCTGCGCCTCATTTCAACTTTCGTACAGAGCTATTCTCCATCCTGGTCAACCAGATATGTCGCAAGACTGTAGATGAACTCTTCTCGAAGAGTCTATCGACTCTGATTGATATCTTTGCTGGCGATGAGGATGGCGATGCATCATTCGAGGCAGTAAGATTGTTGACGAAAAAGATGAAAGACCGAGAATACCAAGTCGATGAGAGCACGATAGCTGCTTTTCTACATTTGCGACTTCTCAGTGAACTAGATGTGCGTGCATCTGCTTCAAAGGTTGATCGCAAGGCCAAGACTGAGCGCAAGTTCATCAATAAGAGGAACAAGAAGCTCATGAAGTCTCAGAAAGAGGTAGAAAAAGACCTGCGAGAAGCAGAGGCGACTGTTGACGTGGAGACCAGAGAGCGCTTGCAAAGCGACACGCTCAAGCTCGTCTTTGCAGCCTACTTTCGCATACTACAAACAGGAAATCGGTCAGTCATGGGCGCTGCTCTCGAAGGCTTAGCGCGCTTCGCACATCTCATCAATGTCGATTTCTTCGGTGACTTGCTTGAAGTCTTGAAGCAACTCCTCGCGGACGTTAATGAAGACGCTGAAAAGACGCTCTCGACCCGGGCATCCCTGCTGTGCATCGTCACTGCTTTCGCTCTACAGACTGGTCAAAGTGGGACCAAGGAGACCATGACACTTGACCTTTCCATGTTCTTGCAAGAGCTGTATTCTACAATGCTTGAGCTAAGCTTCAACACGGATGTGGAAAGGAATTTCCATCTAGGTGCTCAATTGGACAATCGGCAAAGGGCAACTATCAATGTGGCGACGGAAGCAGAGATGCTCGTTCGAGCTTTGGATGCCGTTTTCTTCAAGCAGAGAGCACAGTCGACACAGGCTAGACTTTCAGCATTCGTCAAGCGATTGTCTATTTGTGCCGCCAACTTTCCGGAAAGATCGGCTGCTGGATCTCTGGAGCTCATCAAGCGCCTTGCAGCCCGCTACAGTAGATTAGTGTCTCTCTACAACACCGATGACACTGCCGCTGATGGTGCGTATGATGGAACCACCAACAGTCTTGAGCTGACAAACACATCCACAACTAACGCTTATGAATTGGCTTTGTTTCAAAGGCATTTCTCGCCAAAGGTCAGGACTGCTGCGACGTCGCTCCTGGAAACATTGCGCGAATCTGCATCTAATGTACGCCATTGATATCGTAGCTGCTCTCTAAGTATGAAGTAGAGTATCCAAATGATCCAAAGAGTGTGCTGTCCGTGCCATCCCATCTCGTGTGGCCACCGTTCGCGTCCATGTTGCACGCGCGCATCTGCCGTGAGCTGGACAGCAGCCTGGTGCGTGAATGGGTGGCCTCCATGCGCTGGGTATATTTAGCCTGGGAGTCATTTCTGGGGGTGCTATCCTATACAGTACGCGACCGAAAGTCCTCGCTTTAGAAAGTCAATTAGTGCCGAAAAGACCAGACGGGCTGCCAGCGACACCGTCACCTGCTAGCATACTGCAGTACGGGCTACCAGGGCCAATCTCGGACTTGAGTGTCCGTAGTGCCTATATTTCTGGCTATGACAGACGAATGAGAAATCCTGCATGGGTCGCAGAACATCTGACGCCGGAGAGGTTAGCAGAGCGTGGTGGCAACCGTGGCAAGAGTCTCTTTGTCGAAGACGAGTCTATTCCGGCAAAGTATAGAGCGAGTCTCAAGGACTATGCTCGAAGCGGCTATGATCGCGGGCACCAAGTCCCTGCGGCGGATTGCAAGTTCTCACAACAAGCTATGGACGAGACATTTGCCTTGAGCAATATCTGTCCGCAGGTCGGCGAGGGATTCAACCGGGATTACTGGGCGCACTTCGAGGATTTCTGCAGAAGGCTGACTGGCAAGTACCAATCCGTCCGGATCATCACGGGGCCTCTCTATCTTCCCCGTCGCGACATTGACGGCAAATGGAGAGTCACATACGAAGTCATTGGCAATCCAGCAAGCGTAGCAGTGCCGACCCATTTCTTCAAGGTCATTGTTGCAGATCAAGGCAATCTGTCCGACATCCCTGCAGTGGGAGCCTTCGTACTGCCAAATGCGCCCATTAGCAACAGTACCAAATTAGGAGACTTTCTCGTACCCTTGGATGCAGTGGAAAGGGCGAGTGGACTCGACTTCCTCCCCCGCTTGCCAGTGAATCGGCGAAAGGAGCTTTGTCGAGAGGTTGACTGCTCCATCATGGTCCGTCTCTTTGAAAAGAGTAATCAAGGTTTGCTTGGCTCTCCCAAGGCCAAGCTGTAAGTGCGACTGAAGAAAGTGCATTATGTCCTATCTTTGCATTCATGCTACATCTAAAGGTTTCCCGCGCTCTGCTCTTGTTGCACTCGCTCGATGTAACTACGCTCTGGCACATTAGCATACTCTCTAGCGCTGCAATCAGGGTCACTTACGAATGACGCCCCAAGCTTGTGTATAGAGGTCTAAATTGTCAGTAACGGAGTTAATGAGCCATGAAACACACTGTTGCACTGTGAGATGCATTTGATCTGGCCACCCGTCAACGATGACTCGGGATTAGGAACACACTTGTCGAAGCATGCACTCGTCATCTTGGACACGAGGTCTTGGGCATGTGCTACAGACATCTCTTGCCGCACCTGGGCCTTGAGCTGCTGGACTTTGTTGGATCCTCCGAGCTCAGATAGCGGCGTCATACCAGACGGCGGGCTCTCTGCGCCATCTGCAGCCTTCTGTGTTTTGCTGCCTCCGAAGCCGAAGACCATAGCTGTGTTTGAGGCTTCCGGGGTATCTGTCTGTAGCAGCAGCAGCGGCGAAGTCAAAGACACGAAACGAAAGAAAGAAGAAACGTCACGCGAACACGACACCCGCAAGCACACATCCAGCCGTACCTCAGCCAGGCTCTATACAGCGTGTTACAGAGCTAGCCCTTGATTGTGCAAGCATGTTTCGCCTCCTGTTGACTGCGTTGCTTTCTACCGCTATGGTAACCGCACAGGACGATGTGCGACAAGTTCCTTTGCGCACGCACTCGCTGCAAAAGCCCTATCTTGACCAGGACTTCCATTCCAGATGGTGGGACTATGGCGGCACAACAGTTGTGGATACCTCTAACCACATTCGTTTAACGTATGATCGCCAACACAGCACAGGAATGCTTTGGTCCAGGCTTCCAATCACTGCAACCAACTATGAGATTGAATTTGAATTCAAGATCCATGGACGGGGTGCTGGCCTCTTTGGTGACGGCATGGCCATGTGGCTCACAACAAGTAGCGGAGAAATGGGCCCTGTCTTTGGGAACAAGGATCATTTCACAGGTCTAGGCATCTTCATCGACACATACAAGAATGGCCGCACAGGCGTCACATTTCCGTACGTCAGTGCTATGCTTGGTGATGGGCAGACTGCCTATGATGTCCAAAACGACGGGCAGGGCACTGAGCTGGGCGGCTGCTCCGCTCGTGGTATTCGCGACGCGCCAATACCAACAAAAGGACGACTGACGTATTACAAAGACAGCTATCTAAAATTCGAATTGCAGTATAAGTCGGAAGGAGAATGGACCGAGTGCTTCACGGCTTCGAAAGTCGAAATCCCCAATGTTGCTTACCTTGGTTTCACAGCCATCACTGGAGAGGTGAGCGACTTTCACGACATCATTTCTGTCCAATCTAGGAACGTCTTTTCCTCAAGCAACGGGCCCAGTGCGCCCATTGGAACTGCAAAGTATAAGAGCTCTTCCCGCACTCAAAAAGGATCCTGGTTGGGTTTTTTGACAAAAGTAGTGTTATTCCTGCTGGTTTGCGCAGCTGGATTTTACGGCTACCAGCGCTACAGAAAGGCCTCGCGCAAACAATATCGAGGATTTGAGTAATGTCTCTGTGGTCGACTCACGGTTTGTGCGGCCCGTCCGTCTTTTGGTGCCGCTGCTTGTAAGACTTTTTAGCATGAAAAGCGTTCTGCTCCAGCTGTTCTCGAGTGACACCATCTCGAATGCTCTCGAGAACCTTCCTGATAACAGAAATGTGATTGCCATGAGTCTTGTCATCCCTGATGCGCATGAAACGCCAGCGCTGCTGACTGTCCAGGTGGCACTCCACAATTCTGTCATGCAGGCCTCTGTGTCTTTCACCTTCGTCCTTCACCATCTCCCAGTCAGAACTATCAACGTATAGCGGGGCAAATGGCCTGTAGTCTTCTTGACCATCCCGATCCCCATGATAGGCCAGCAATTCGAAACCTGGGATGGCATTGAAGTCTGGCTCGCCATTTGGCAGCGATACAAAATGTACCACGAGAAGGAAATCTACCGAGTTCTCTTCAGCAGGCTTCCATTTGAGGAGTGTCTCGTCTGTACCCGAAGTGTAGGGTGCGTTGATACTTGTGAAAATCAAACCATCGTTCCCGTGTCTCAAATTTGGGATGACCTCTTTGTACATCATGGTGATGCCATAGCCAAGTTGCATGCGCTTGAAGTCTACAGAAAATGGTGCAGCACGGGAGCCAGTCAACAGTGATGAATTTGCTTTGATAAACTTAGTGACCGGCCTTAGAAACTGTTCCTTGAGATAGCCCAGTCTTCCCTCAAGGGTGCGCCTGCGTAAGTCCTTTCCACGATACATGAGCATGTCAAACATGAGATACACTAGTCTCTTCTCTCCATCTACTGTATCAATAACAAGCTCACCATCAACGACGGTCTGAGTGTGGAATTGCTTGCACGACGCGTCATTTGGAAGCGGGAAATGCAACCTTGGCACAGCATAGAAGCAGAGCTTTCTGTCGAGTAGAAGAACTTGCTCGCGACCTTCGTCTGTGGTCGTGCAGTACATGAGCAAGCGGATGCCGTCTGACTTCTCACAAACAAAGTAGTCGTTGTCTACCAGCGTTTTGAGGTGAGCTTGGGAGAATGAAACTGGCTGAGCACCAGGGAAGGCCTTGCCACATGAAAGGAGATCAGACAGTTCTCTTCTCCTATCTTCTAGCTCTTTGCCAATCAATGAGCGCCCAGGTATTGGAGGGGCTTCTCCTGCCATTGCTTATATCTCGAACGCCAAGAGCTATAAGCCGAGCGAGTAGAGGAGCGTAAGCGTACGAGGCCAGAGTAGCTATAAGCAGTCCAGAAGACTCTTCAGTATCCTGATATATGAATCCTCTGTGAACCTGCTTGGGGCCTTGCTCAAGCTTGTATTTGTAATTTATGTGGTAAAGTTGCAAGCAAGGTGCCGGCCTGTGTGGTTGTAGCATGTCTGCTGAATTGCATATTGTCAACCAGCAGCAGCTGCAAGCTCAATTTGCTTAAGCTTTCGTACTCCATCAGCAGTACGCTATCAAGTCTATGACATGCTTCAGTCTCTGTTTAAGTCTAGTCCAGTGCGAGCTCTCGTCCGGACACGATCCACGTTAGCTTCTGGCCAGACATTGAGATGTGCAATCATTGGATCGGGTCCAGCTGGCTTCTACACCGCTTCTCGTTTGCTCTCGCAACACCCAACTTGTAGTATTGACATTTACGAAGCTTTGCCCGTGCCATACGGATTAGCTCGGTATGGTGTGGCACCCGACCATCCCGAGGTCAAGAATGTCACGCACAAATTCGACGAGGTAGCTAGCTCTGAACGCGTTCGATTCTTGGGCAACGTCCATGTCGGCGAAGACATTTCACTGGAGGCTTTGTCTTCGTGTTATCACAGTGTTGTCTTTTCCTACGGCGCGTCTTCAAATAGGTCCCTTGGGGTACCAGGAGAAGACTTACCAGGTGTCGTCACGGCACGATCATTCGTTGGTTGGTATAATGGATTGCCAGATATGGCTGAAATGGGCATCGATCTACGAAAGGTCAAGCAAGCAGTCATTATCGGCCAGGGTAACGTGGCCTTGGATATAGCCCGTATTCTGCTGTCCAGTGTAGACAGTCTGCGGAAGACCGACATCAGCGCTGATGCACTTCAATCTCTCTCTGAGAGCAAAATCGAGTCAGTCTCTATCGTTGGTCGACGCGGTCCTCTTGAGGCTTCTTATACCATTAAAGAGGTTCGCGAACTCGTCAACCTACCTGAAGCACACTTTCAGAACAGCCAACGGCAGCTCTACGTCAACGCCTTGAGCCAACCCCTTGCAAGACCACAGAAGCGTCTCATGGACTTGCTTGCGAAGAGCCAACCAGATTCAACAAGTGAGCATCGACCACGATGGGATTTCCGGTATTGTTTGTCACCCGCGGGATTTTCTGGAAGTGGCAAGCTTGAGCGTATCGAGTTTCAGGTCAATGATCTAAAGGTATCTGGCGATCGCGTGGTGGCAATTGGGACCAACCAAAAACATATTGAAGAAGCACAAGTCACCTTCACAAGCATCGGCTACAAAGCTGAGCCTCTTTTGGGCATGTCTGACATTGGCATCGTCTTCGACACAACTCGCAACATTATCCCAAATGAAGCAGGTCGTGTGCAGACTCTGGACGGCACATTGCCTGGATTATACTGTGCAGGGTGGGCAAAGAACGGTCCCGTTGGAGTCATCGCATCCACTATGCGAGACGCATATGAGACTGCAGACAATATTCTATTCGACTGGCGTGCCGGCCTCTTCAAATCGATTGATGGCAACCCTTCAGCTTTCGTCAAGCGACTATATCAGTCATGCGAAGTTGTCGATTGGAACGGTTGGAAGCGTATCGAGCAATTTGAAATCGAGTCCGGTCAGAAACTCGACAGGCCGATTGTCAAAGTAACGGATGTCAAAGAGATGATTCGAATAGCTGCCAATTAGCGCGGCGATTTGCTAATTGTCCGTATCAGTGATCGTGACGGAATAGGGAACCAAGCAGAGGAGGTATTATCAAGCCGAGAAGAATCAGCAGCATGGTCTGCAAGGACGGGTGTTTCGGTGCATGAGAGACTGCCACGAATAGAAAGGTGCCGCCAGAAAAAACCAAAATCAGACCTGTGAGGTATGCCGAAGAAGCTGAACCTTCGGTTCCCAGCAATGACATCAAACCGTTTGTGGCAATGGCTCCAATAGGTGCAGCAATGCTAAAAACAGCCAGATGAATGCGAATAGTCCGTTTCGACAACTTGCTCTGCAGCAGGACCGCAGTCAAACCAAAAGCTGCAGGCAGCTTGTGCAGAACCATGGCGAAAAACACAACAATACTTACACTAAATGAGGCTTGTGCCGAGGCCCCTAGGGCAATGCCATCCGCAATAGCGTGTAAGATGAGACCTATCGATGTTGTATTGGAATCCTTAACATGGTCTTTATGTGCTTGCAATCCTTGTTCTTCATAGCTGTGGGTCTCATGCAGATTATCAACTGCAATGTACTGACTGCTTCCTTCTTTGTGCGATGAAAGTTGCTCAATGAGAAACATAAGAGCGTAGCCGGCCAGCAAAGCAATCCCGATATGGTGACTTGCATCAAGATGTTTCTCATTTTCTGGTCCCCCTAAGGGGCTAGTGGAGGAAGAAAAAAGACTGGAGTAAATCATCTCTATTCCTTCAGGTATTATGATCGATAAAGCACAGCTGATGAGTACTCCTGTGCCGCACTTGGACACCCCATCGATCTTCTGGTCCGATAGATTCAAGTAAAGAGGCACGCTACCTGCTCCATAAGATATTGCTCCCATCAAGATTGATAGCAACGTCAGTAACAGGAAAGCCATACCTCAAAGGGCACTAATTTTGGGCTAAGTTTTTGTAGATGTGCTTTTAAAGCTTTAGGACGGTCCGTCAGAGCCCGTGGTGACAAGGTCTATTCAGATGACATGCACAAAGAAGCACAAAAGCCAGGGAAGGATTTTCATTAATAGCACGTTCGTCAAGGTAATATTCATAATCTTGAGGACTTTCACAGCTGTCAACGACAGCCAAGTACATCAACCAAAGACCTCTAGCATGAAAACATATCTCAGATCGTATCGCTCTTCAGAAGCACGAGCAGTCAAAACATGACAAGCATCTGCAATCAGCATGCCAACGACAGGTGCCCCGCAGTAGAAGACACCTACTTTCCCAGTAAAACCCTCTTTCTTAGCTTTGTTGTAGTGATCCAATAAGATGGTGCTAAAATCTGGCCGACCGAATTCAGTCTTGTTGCGAAGCCCTGTGAGTGGAGATAACTCTGTGTCAATTCTGTGGTTCTCTAGAAGCCACCTGAATACCAAGGTTGAAATCTTTTTCCGTTTAGCAGTAACATGTGTGCGAATGCGAATAGAAAGATCCTCGTGGATGGACTCGGCCGTGTCCACACGGTTGAGCAAATCACTGAACCATAACAAGTAGTTCTTGTCTCTTACGACCCAATGAAAATCACACCGTACCTTCGGAGGGCTTTTTAAAGCTCTGCCCCTGGTTTTTTCTCCTTCTTGGATTGACTTGATGTGAGTGGCATCTGATCCGGGCGAAGACGAGCGAGGGGCAGCTCTGGATCGCGAACGCGAAGTTCCCCTGGCCTTGGGCAACTCTTGACGCTTCTCCAGATTCATTAAAATAGAGCTGAAGGGCGTTACACCGACGCCAGACCCAACCAAAAGAGATCGTTCGAAGTCGTAAAAGCGTTGCGCAGGAGCGCCATACGGTCCGTCCAGACCAACGAATTGCAAATTCTCGGATCTCAATTTCGAAGTCCAATTCCCGTCTGTCTTGATATGTAATGAAAGCATGTCTTTGTGGCAAAGAGAGATCGTGAATGGGTGCCACTGAAAGAAGGACACCTCTGGAACTTGTAGCATAATGTACTGTCCGGCATTGTATGGCCAATCCTTGCCATGCGGGTGTGTTACTTTAATGGCAACAGTATCCTCGTCAAGAATTGAAAACTCTGCTGGTATTTTGATGACGCCACGGCATATGCGAGTGACTCGCTCTACTACAACCAACAGCGTAGGGAAGGCTAGCCAGTAGCCAAGCATTGGCGGCTGCAATATAGCCCAGGTACCATGAGCCATGAGCAAGCCGATGAACGGGAACATGAGTAAATGAGACAATTGGAATACCTCATAGTTCTTCCTTTTCAGCCATGGTGTTGCAAAGATGGCCATCAAGTAAAAGCATCCCAAGGCAGAGATACCGGTCACACCTGGCAGCGTGGCAACATATTGTCGATAAGTTCGGCTTTGACCAACCACAGCTGCAACTGTTGCTTCTCTCCCTGGTCTTGAGCTGTAGAGGAATGTCCCAGTCAAGTGCCCGATTGCATGGAGCGTTGCCATCAGCATCGCAAAGATAGATATTTTGATGTGGAAAGATTGAGCCCGATCAAAGTTGACAAATCGTGCAACCCAGTAGCTGTAGCGAGCCAGTGTTGCTAGCCAGCGCGACATAGACAGAATCATAAAGAACAAGGTAGGATAAAGGACACCGGCAGTGACCTTGGCCATAATTACGCCCCAGCCCAGTGCGGAACGCTTGTCAGTATCCGATACGTATGTCACAAGCTGCCAGATACCGAAGATGAGCATCATAGCAACAACGAATGCCAGAAATGTCCACGGTGCGCCGTCCACAGCAAACTTGGCTCTCAATCTGCGTCCAAACGGGAGCTTGGCCACGTCAAGTTTGTCTCTTGCATGGGCCGCTTGCGTATTGGTGGCGACCCCGGCGGGTATCTTGAGCTTGCGAACAACTTGCAGAAATTCCTCTTTGCTGAGCAGGTCCTTGTCCTCGCAGCTCATAGCGCTCCGAAGAAAGCGATGTCGCTCATCGTCGTCCCGGCTAGGATGGTGCAAATGATGAGGTTTGGCGATGGGCGCGATCTCTTGATGGACTTCATCGAGGACGTGCTCAAGCTCTTGATAACTAACGTTGCCGTTTGCGTCCTTGTCGCATTCATCAAAGAACTTTTGTATGTCCTGAAGTTAGCCATGGGCGCGGAGGCATGAAGGGGAATTCCGAACCTGCTCACTGAGATATTCGTGTTCTGCCATGTGACAATAAGTTCCTCTGCCTTGTCCAAGGCCGTGCTTTCTAGCACTTATACTCAACAGATGCCTATCATAAGTGTGCGGGAATGACGCACTTGATTAATACTTCCTGTTCCTGAATTTCAATGCGCAGCCGTTTGACAGCGCTGTGGCTGAGTCGGCGCGCCGTGCGACATTCGACTTTCTCAGTCCATCTTATGGACTATCGCACAGAGCTACATCGCATTGTATAGTTGCTTGTAGCCTACTTAGCTGAGTCTCTGCTGATCTCAGCTGCAAAAATAGGGCTATTTCTGAGACGCACAAGCATTGCAAGGGTCCCAAACTTATCTTTTGCTGCGTCTCTGAGCTTTAAGGCTGCTAGATATATGTCGACCAATAAGGTAGATTCTGCGGCTACTGACCTGGGCCCTACTCAAGAGACCGCCTCTGGTGAAAGAATGATGCTTCAAAATGAAGGTGACGCCCCGCTGGCGACTGAGACTATTGAGATTCCATCGTCAGTCACAGAAAGACTTGGCTGGGATGAGAAGAGTCGAGAGGAGTTCCATGCACGTAAAAGGCAGAAACTTGATGGAGAAAGCGACGGTCCCGGCGAGCAGGGCAATCGAAAGCCGAAACGCAAAGTGGCATGTATGATTGGTTATTGTGGAACAGGATACTCTGGCATGCAATTCAATATCCCGCAAAAGACTATCGAAGGAACCCTATTTGCTGCCTTTGTCAAAGCTGGTGCAATATCTTCTGACAATGCGAATGACCCCAAAAAGGTCGGTTGATTCTTTGTACAACAAATTGCTAATCCTAGGTATCTCTGCTGCGCGCTGCGCGAACCGACAAGGGTGTTCATGCGGCTTGCAACGTTATTTCACTCAAGCTCATCGTCGAGGAAGCTGGGATACTCGAAAAAATCAACTCCTGTCTACCTGCAGAGATACGTCTTTGGAAGATCGTTAGAACCATGAATTCCTTCAATCCACGCACGAGTTGTGATTCCAGGAGATACGAATATTTGATTCCAACATCAGTTTTTCTACCGTCAAGGCCTGGAGACGCTTTGTCAGACAAGGCACACAAGTTCAATCACGATACACTCCTGACAGATAGCGCTTCTATGTTCTGGACTGAATTGGATGCGCACCTTGAGCAACTCCGGCAATCCGAAGCGTATTGCAGCATCACTGATGACACGACAGACCTCGGAAACATTGCCCTGGATCGTAGCATTCCAGACGAGGAGAAGCCTGCAGCTGCTGCTAAGATGAAGCGTGAAAAGTTGCTTCGCGAAGCAGTCCACGCATTCAAGCGCGCATATCGCATTTCCTCAGAACGGCTGGCTGCTATTCGACAGACTCTCGCAATTTACGAGGGTACCAAGAACTTTCACAATTACACTATTGGCCAGGAATTTAAGCAAGCGAGCTCTAAAAGGGTCATTCGTTCTTTTGCTGCTAGTGAACCGTTCCTCATAGATGGAACCGAGTGGATCTCACTCAAGATTCATGGTCAGTCCTTCATGCTACACCAGATTCGTAAGATGGTTGCTATGGTCATGCTTGTCATCTCGAGTGGATGCCCACTCGAGCGCATGAAAAAGTCTTTCGGGCCAGCTAAGGTAAATATTCCCAAAGCCCCAAGTCTGGGCTTGTTACTGGAAAGGCCGATATTTGAGCAATACGGTTTGCGAGCTGTCGAAAACGGCAAAGAAGCGTTGAGTCTCGATGATATGGCTGACGAGATGCAGTCGTTCAAGCACAAGTATATCTATGACAAGCTGTATGCTGAGGAGATATCGGAAAACACCTTTTTTACCTATCTCGGAGGAATTGAAGGCTTCGTCTCAACTGGTCAATTTGATTATCTCTTCAACGATGATGTCTATACTCAGGGCATGTAGTTGACGAATGTTGTCTCCTTCGTATAGTGGTACACAAGCTATCTGGTCTGCTTGATTACATGGTTTGAAGTTCGAGCTCTTTGCCAGCTATGCTGCCACCAACAGAGCTAAGATCGTGTAAGAAGCTTTTATGTTCCGGACATCAGCTCGTCATTGATGAGATAACTTCCCTCCTCTTCCGAACGAATGATTTGTGCATGCACGCATCCAGATCACGTTTTTCGCCTGTGAACATTTCGTTAATGCCTTTAAAACAATCTGTCATGGACAAAAACACTCTACCATGGTCGACTAGGAGTTGTCCATGGATCTTTATTCAGTTCAAATGGCCTTGAAAGGTCGATGGGAAGTCTATCTGCCACCATGCTTGCCGGCAGGAGCACTCCAGTCTCCCAGTTGCGGTGAAACATCTTTTCTTGTTTTGTCTTTGTATCCAATGTGACTTTGTCACCCCTACGAATTAGCCAAGACACAGAATAGAATACCTTACCAGGCGCTTGCAGACAAATTGGCCGAACCAAGATAGGCCAATCCTTTTCCGGGCCGGTCCAAATCCTCGCAAACAATAGCTTTAGTGTGAGAAAGTATTCCCTCTTTTTTTGAATGGTATTCGTACAGACAGGGCTCTGGGAAACGTTCACTCTGCTGTTTCTTGGCCTTCTTTTCCTTGATGCATTTCCGTGCAAAAAAGATGTTACCAGCTCCGGTGGGCGCTTCCTGTACCGTCTTCATTGTTGGAAAAGCGATGCGGAGCGTTGAAGCAAGTTTGTTGATGCTATTAGCACTTACAGGCTCTTTCCCAGAGAGACCTTGCCCCATCATAGCTTGCGCAATGGTATTAAGGAAACGCCACTCTAAAGAGCCAAGAGACGAAGCCAGTGCAGTCATTCTTGGCTGCTGTATAGCCGGGTACTTTGCCCGTTTGATAGCTCGGGCTAGAGCCAGACGCCCAGAATCGTGAATGGCTTCTCCATTGTGGTAGCCGCCGATGGTGGCCACAAAGTCGAAGGTACGCGCTTCGTTGAAATCGTACGATAGAAGCTGTGCAATGATGCGATCCGGATAACCGGCGCGCAGCATGTACAGGACGAGATTCATTAAAAATGGAATGTCAAAATTGATCTTGACAGCATGGTGAAGACTTTTGGAGGTGACTTGGCCACGCCTCTCGAAGGTTTTCAGCAATTCCCCTGAATAATCCTTCTGTCTGAATGCCAGGTCCAGGACAAAGACGTTGTTATCAAGGTAGCCAGGGCCATATTCGGTTAGCTCCTCACCCCAGTCAAAACTCACAAGGTTCGCAGTGGGTACAGCAATCCGAAGATAGGTGTCGTGAAACAAGAGCTGAAGCTTTGAGTGCATGCAGCTGATTCCACCCTTGAGTGAAGGGAAAATGAGCGAGAATTTGGGCAGCATGCGACTCTCCATCAAGTGTCGATCGTGCTTCATCTCATTAGTGACGAAAGGTGCTTGGCTTGACTTACATCTTGTTCGTGTGCGTGCATACACAAGACTACTTCCGTTCTGCCTATATCAAGCTTTGAAAACATCCAAACAGTGTCGGTACTGTACGAACTCAGTACGGCCATCTTCAAAGAGCGGCGCTGAAAGATCTCATCGATCGAGATATGCCCTGGCAAAGGTCTGGTTGGAGCTGTTGTAAGCAAGACTTGGCCTTTGCCAAATCGCAACTTTGACCTGGCAGATTTTGGCGAGACTTGCGTAATGGAAGCAGTAGATTTCATTGAATCGGCTTTCTGTAGTGGAGCTTTTGACATAGCAGGTATCTTCGTGGTGACAGGTTCCAGATCGACGAGTTCTTCGCCGTCTGTCGTTCGCTCACTATCCGAGTCTGTTGTGAGGTCAATCACATCATGATCATGTCTCGAGCTCTTCGCAGTCTCAATGATGCTGGGTTCCGATGACCGTTTCCTTTTTAAGCCTGGTTGAACAGCACTTGGTGAAGACTGGGTCACAGCAGACAAGCTTTGAACTGGTGCGGCATCTGTGAGGCGCGCAAGCCTTTTAGCTCTCTCTTCTGCATTCATTCTGGCCCTTTAGGGCAGCAGAGCTAGAGTTGAGTATTTAAGAAAGTGCCGTCTAATGAGATGTGTCTACAGCCGCAGAGGATGGCGATGAACGTTTGTAGTGTTGTCATCCTTTTTGTTCTTTCAATTCTTATAATATGACTTTATAGAAACGTACCTCCTGCACGCAGAACATCACAGCCGGTATTGGAGGTCTTCATTTTGGTTACAAAGGCTCTGTATCTATGTCTAGTGGTCTATTAAGCATGATCCAGACTATGCTGCGCTCAGGATTTTATTGAAAATCAACTCGTAATCATGCGCTGTGCCAAGCAGCTTGTCAATCTCGATGTGCTCATTATCGCCATGGGCAACCAGGATGCTGCCCGGCCCAAACAAGTAGCGCTTGCCTGTGGCCACTTCTCGAGAAAGATTTGGTACATCTGTGCTGTAGTTGACGACAGTCTCCTCAAATTCAGTTCCTTCAAGGGAGTCGAGGATGGAAGGCGGAGCAGCTTGCTCGATGTCGAAGGACATGTCAGGACTTGTGGCGACTGCATTCCGCAAATAAGTCAAGATGCCATCCAAGTCTTTGGCGACGCGGAATGCGCAATGGGCGCTTCCGTGGGCAGGAACAACATTCGCAGCTGATCCGCCTTGAATGACTCCGATGTTGAACGTCGTATTGCCAAGCGTTTCGTCCGATGGGAACATATGATGCTTGAGGTCGTAGAGCAGATCAATGAGCTTCTCATTTGCTGAAGAGCCTAGTTCGGGATACCCCGAGTGAGCAGCTTTGCCGGATGCCGTCACATTGAAGAGCACCATGCCCTTGTGACCGATTGCAATCTTGTTTTCAGTAGGTTCGCCAAAGACGATGTTTGGGTAGACTTTCCCCTCGGCCACGGCCAGTTCTGAAAAGGCGCGCATGCCGTCCCCTGCTGTTTCCTCTCCTACCACGTACAAAAGGGCAACCTCATCGGCATGGATCATCTTCTTTTCCAATAGTCTTTGGACAGCAATGATTTGTGTTGCCACGCTGGCTTTGGCATCACTTGATCCACGGCCCCAGACGGACTTGTCATGCTTGGAATAAGGGATGTATGGAGGCACGGTATCAATGTGTGACGACACGAGAAGCTTGGTCGCGTTGGTCTTGCCTGGCCATGCGAGCACATTGGGTCTTTGGTCATTGCCTCGACACGGCAAGAGCTGGTAGTGCCATCCGATGGACTTGAAATGCTTGACGAGCACTTTGGCAGCAGAGAGTTCACTCAGCTGCGAAGTCGAATCTGCTTCTATCAAAGAACGGTGCAGCTTGAGCAGGGCCTTGTCGTCAGAGGAGTGCTTCTTATGCACAGAGAAGGTTGCCTGGTCAGCGTTGATGTGTGCAGCACAGCTGTAGGAGGCTATACAGCACAGATTGAGCAGAGAGATGAGCAGCATGGCAGTGATTGTCTATGACAGCAGTGTCTATGGCTCGCAGTGTAGCTTCTACTTGTAAGTGGTTGAGTGCGGCAGAGGTACACGTGCATGTCCGGCAACGTCCGAGCGCCGAGATCTGGAGTTCCGCGGGGAAGCAGGAGAAAGGTCAGCAGCACACAAACACAACCACACCCAGGCAACATACACAGCAGCTTAAGATGAGCAAGAGAATCTCAGCAAGCGAAGTCGCAAAGCACACAACCCCAGACAGCGTAAGTCGTTCTTTTCTTCACCGCGCAATGATCAAAAACTAACACCCAAAAGGCATGGGTCATTATCCAGGGCCAGGTGTTTGACGTGTCCAAGTTCCACGACTCGCACCCCGGCGGCGCCAAGATCCTGCTGCGTGCATGTGGCAAGGACGCTACCAAGCAGTTCAACAAATTCCACAATGACAAAGTGCTCGCAAAGTACACCCCCAAGCTCAAGATTGGCGACGTCTCGGAAGAGGCAAAGCTCTAGATCGCTTGCATTCTTTAAGCATGGCTCATGGGAAAAGCCGCATGCATCTTGTTCGTGTATAGAAGGCTTAATATGCTATACTGTTGCTCATTGCTCTCTCATTGCTTCGACGCATCTTGCAACAATCTATCCAGCCCGTCGAGCACTTCCGTGAGGCGAGATGCATTCACCACCTTGCGACGCATCTCAGCCAGAGCCTTATCCGCATCGTACACCTCCTTGGCCGTGATACTGACTTCTTCAGCACATTGGATAGCTGTGCTCAAAGCCACGAGGCCCCGATAATGCACTTCCTCATCGCTCGCTTTGGAGAGAAGTAACAAAAGAGGTTCCAACGCTCCGATCGCTAGATCTGCGCGATCGTGCTTCCGACTGTAGACTGAGACATTGAGGAGATATGTGATTTGGGCAAGCGTCGTGTTGCGGTTATCTGGCCAACTCAGTCCACTCGAGATGGCATCCGTTGCCCTTGCCTCAATGGCGTCTACCGCTTTTGTTGCCACATCATTCACGTAGACATTGGCCAGTGTCCGATATGCCAGCATCGTGTTTGTCTCGCGCGTCTTGTCCTTGATAGACACGCTAGATGTCACTTCGGCAAGCTCGAGCACATCCAAGATAAACGACGTCGTCAGATTCGTTGCATGAGGCACGGCCAGCCGTATGAGGTCCAATGCCGGAAATCGTTTTTCACGCGGCAGCTGTTTGGCTATCCGTAATAGCGTATCCATCCGTTCACTACTCGGGCTGCTGGGCTCAAAATCTGTTAGGCTTTCGATTTGCATTTCTGTACAAAAGCTCCCGAGCTTCTTGAGTATCGATGCAGCATTACCGCTCACCATAGTCAGATATTCGTGCTGCGCAACAGGCACAGGCTTCCTCTTTGCCGAATCCTCTTGTTTCGGCACGCCAAGTGGAATGCCGCCTGTATTGGTCTCGATGAACTTGACAATTTGTTGGAGGAATCCGGCATCCAGCTCGTACTTGTCGATGAACTTTTGTGCAGCCTCGTATGGATTTTGATCCGTATTGTAAGGGAGCTTGAGAGGAGGAACTCCCTCTGCAATATCAACATCAAAAACAAAGTCGTAGTCTTGACCTTCGTATTCCACACGTTGGGGTGTCGCCCCCATCACTTCGCCAACTTTGGTCCAAACACCTCCTGACCACTGATGCGCTTCAACAACACCACCAGCAAGGCGAATCATCTTGATATCTCCCTCCTTCTTGCCTGGTGCAGACAGCGCTTCCAGTCCTGGTAGATTGTTGGGAATGTTGCTAGTCTGTGCAGGAATTTGAGATGCAGCGACACTTTCATCGAATGCTGTTTGCTCATCCTTTGCAGCAAATCTCTCGGCGGCAGTTGTAAAGACGCGTACGACGCCATCTGACGTACCAGTTGCAATATCGCCATTAGCCAAGCGCGTGACACTCCAAACAGACACTGCAGGATGCTTGATGCTCTGTGCTTGCTGGCCATCTTTCCAATGTCTCAAAGTACCATCTTCGCCTGCAGAATAAATTTCGCCCTCGTCACTTACCGCCAGGCTATAGATGAAAGACTCGTGTCCTTCAAGCTCCTGAACAACGTCGCCCTCAAATGAATGGAGACGGATAGTCGCGTCATTGCCTGCAGACACAAAGCCGGCAGGGTGAAGAGCAAGTGCCCGAATGCAGTCCTTACCAGCAGGTAGATTTTTGATTTGCTTTCCATCCTTCCACAGTCGAATTGTCCTATCTGCTCCTCCAGTCAAGATGCCATTCGGGGTGTATAGGACTGCCCAGACTGCACCTTGATGGCCTTCGTATGTCTCTAGACAGACACCGCTCTGCCAAAGTCTAACTGTACCGTCCCAGCTGCCGCTGATAATAAGTCCATCGGGCCCTACGGCGAGTGCGCAGACATTGCTCGTATGCCCTACCAAAGTGTACATAGGCTCTGTCTGCCCTTGCTCGACCACATAGATGATTGAGTCTTGGCCTCCGGAAATGATGAGGGTGCTCTCTGTTGCAATGGAATTGACAAAGCCATCGTGGAGCGCATGCTGCGTTACTTGTGTGTTGCTTGCCTTGAGGGCCCATTCTCTGACTGTGCCGTCCCTAGAACAGCTGAAGAGGCTATTACCAGCAGCAGCGACACCACGTACATCCTGTGTATGTCCAGCATAGGATCTACTTAGCTTCAGCATCCTGTCCTTGCTTCGCTGTATCGGTCGGGGTCGTTGGCATGACGCGTTGCTCAAATTCTAAATCGCGACGACGTGCAAAGTCCAATTTCATCCACACCCATCCAGAACTGCTTCTCTAGGTCGCTGGAGTAGCTGCTTGCCTCCGTGAAAGGGGCCAGGCGGGTTGAGTATCTGTCGTATGACTCCAAGCCCACAAGCTATCGAAAAACCCATCTACATATATGACATTCCCCAAGAGCTGCTAAAGACGCTGAAACCGCTCACTCGATCGCATATCTCTCAAATACACGCTGAAGAACTCTATGATGACGCAGCACTTACCGATTCTGATGAAGAAGACCTACCCGCTATTTTGCAAGCTAAAGCGAGTATAGTGGATGATGCAGCGCTTGTTCAGCCTACGAAAGGTTCACCCATCACTTGGGCCACTTCTTCAATTGTGCCGCCACCAACCAAGCTTGGTGTCTACTCTACCATGTTGCCAAGTGTGGAGAGCTCAATAACAAGTATACAGCTGAGCAACACCTCAAAGCAAAAGTCAATTGCCATGTTCATGGTAGGAGGTGGGCATTTTGCAGGCGCCATCATTTCTCTCAACGAATCAACCATTGCCAAGTGCAGTATCAAGGCAACGAAGGGATTTCATAGGTATACAACCAGACGAAAGCAAGGCGGTGCTCAGTCTGCCAACGACAATGCAAAAGGCGCTGCCAATTCAGCTGGTGCGCAAATTCGGCGCTATAATGAGATTGCGCTTAAGGAGGATATCGCAGGCTTGTTTCAAGATTGGAAGGCGATGCTCGAGGATGTTGAGCTGATTTTGATTAGAGCGAGTGGTGCTGCAAGCAGAAAGCTACTTCATGATGCAGGCTTGGCCAAGCAAGATCCAAGAGTCCGAGGCTTCCCAATCAATACACGCAGAGCCACGCAGGCTGAGATCATTCGCAGCTTTCACATCCTAACCCGCGTGCAAATTGGCTCGGTGTTAGATGATAAGGAAGAAGTCAAGCCAAAGGCAACGCCAGCGTCCGTCCCAAAGGTCGTGGAAGAAGTCCCTGATAAGCAGCTGGTGGCAACGACTGAGCGTTTATTGCCCCTCATCAAACGCAATAAAATTCCCGCCATCAAGCAAATATTACAAGAGGAGGATATTGATGCCTCCAAGTTTCTGCTCGAGCCGAAGAAGTCTTTTGCACACACACCCACCTTGCTGCACTACGCTGCGAGCACGGGCGCCGATGCCGCCATCAAATTACTGCTTGATCTCGGCGCGGACCCGACACGAACCAATGCAGAGCAGCAAACACCGTTTGAGGTATCGAGTGGCAAAGGTACTAGGGATGCATTCCGGTTATGGCGCGGTGCTGGGCACGAAAACACTTGGGACTGGGATAGCGCTCGTGTTCCTGCAGCTCTGACGCTCGAGCAAGTCAAGACTCGCCAGGCGCGAGAGGCAGAAGAGCGTAAGGAGCAGGAGGCAGTTGAGGCCACTCGTCGTGAGCAGGAACTAGAGAGGTTGCAGAAGGAGTTTGAGGCTGCTGAAGCTCAGCGCCAGGCCACAGAAGAGAAAAGGCGAGGGCCAGGTCGATCACTGGCCTTTGGAATACTGGGTCAGTCTACGAGCGCTGATTTGAACAATCTGACGCCGGAGATGAAGAAGAAGGTTGAGCGAGAGCGACGAGCGAGGGCTGCTGAGGCAAGATCTGGCAAAAAATAGCTCAGGCGTCGTGAGACTGAGTGTGCTTGCTGACATTTAATTTCGACGCTGCGTCTGATGCTGTGTCTGCCTTTGGGTTCGCTTTCCTGATATAGACAGTGACATCCAGGTCGGCCTCTTCAATCATGCGTGCCGTGGACTCCCACGGGACCTTAAAGACGCCAGAGTTAAATTGGCATGCGGCTAGCTTGACGTTGTTGTAGATGGGCTCTTGCAGTTGTGCCTTGAGATCCTCGAGACAATGATAGGTGCTGTCTAGGATCTTCTTCGGGGAGTCGCACTGACGGCCTCCAGCGCGGCTGGTGAAAAGACAACCGATGTATAAATTGGGGTCATCCGAGTCTTTGATGATGCCCGTTGTCCCTAGCAGCTCGTTTCCATACCGCTCGCAATGATTCACATAGGCTTTGTATGCATCTCCGAAGCGAGTCTTGAATTCAACAGCGATGCCGCTGCCCCAGAGACCTTCGCAATTGCAGGCATGCAGCAGGATAACAGGCCTCGGGGCAGAAAACAGGTCGCCCTGGACGTAGTCGATAGTCATTCACGGTGAACGTTTATGCAGCAACTAGAGGAGAGCTAAGCAGAGGACTAATTAGTCTGTGCTCTGTACTAGTGGACTTGATTCTCGATGGGATGAGGCGGAAGGGCAACAGTCACAATCTAGCCTCTAACTATGCTACAAGTTCAGATAAGCCAAACTAGGTCATTTGTTGTTTGCGATGCTCATAAAATTCTTTTAACAAGGCAGCTTTCGCCTTGTAGCTCATTGCCGTGACCTTCAAGGCAAATCGCTCCTTATCCTTGTACCCCTTGAATGCTGCCAGCTTGCCAAAGTGTCGTTGCAAAACTTCACGGGGAACCGTCCCAATCTGAGGTCCATTGATGTCCTCCTCATCTGCACCATCTGCACGCCGATCCGCCCATTCTGGGTCATTCGCACGGGCCACTGCTCTGCTCTCCATACGCGCTGCAACATCGGAGGACTCGAGCGCTTGTGCATTGCTTTGGATATAGGCAATATTGTTGGACGTAATGGTGTGCATAGCAGTACTCGAAACAGCCTTCTTGCGTGCTGGCTTGTCATCCTCAGCCAACAGTTCCTCCAATTCAGCGAGTTCATCCTTGATGGGTCCGTTCAGATCAGAAGGTGCAATATCTGGCATGTGAAACTCAGAGATGGACACGTCGAGATCGAATCGGCGCTCAGCAACAGAGGTTTTCTTGAAAATGTCACGCGTGACGTGGTTCTCGCCGTGGTAGGTCAATAGATTTCTCAAGCCAAATAGCTCACCATGCCTTCCCTTGTCATCCATGACGCCAGTGAAATAACGCCGTTGGTGTCCTTCATTGTAAACAATGTCGGCAACTTGCTGTTTGTAAATTTGACGCGCGTAAATGAGCTCCTCGATGGTACCAACGGCAATGAGGCGATAGACCTCGACATCACGTCGTTGGCCAATTCGATACGCGCGGTCCATAGCTTGTAGATCAGAGGACGGATTCCAACTTGGAGAATAGATAATGACCTTGTTTGCCGACTGTAGATTGATGCCAACCGAGCCAACACCCGTACTGATCAAGAAGAGAAATCTGTCGCCATTGTTGAATGCATCCACGGCTACGTCTCGTTCTTGAGAAGACATGCGTCCATTGAGAACCTCAAATGTATAACGTTCCATCTGCAAAAATGACTCGAGCATGTCAAGGAGACGGACAGAGGATGAAAAGATGAGAACCTTGTTGGTTCCCTCAGCGTGCCACAAACGAAGCAGCTTGCACAGAGTCAACCACTTGCCGCAAAAGGTCTCATCGCGCTCATTTACATTAGCACCACGCGCAGCTAATGCTTCCCACCTTTCAGGTAGAGCAATATCAAGCAGATTTTTCTTGGCCGCGCGCCGTTCGATCGAATCCTCGCTCGCAGGAAATAGCAGGGCCAAGTGCTGCGGTATCGTGCGCATCAGGGTGATGTACATAAACATCTTTTCTCTGACGCTGACGCGATATTCAGCGCTCTCTTCGCTGGCTTCCAACGTCTCACAAAGACTTCGGACTTCAGTACTCTGTGCAATGCGATCGTAAACTTCAGCTTGCGTTGTTGTCAATGGACAAAACAGGATGAGATCTGTCTTGTTTGGCAATTGGTCAGCAAGGAGCGTTTTAAGGCGACGGAGCATGATGCTCTGCATCACATTGCGCAGTTGCATGGCTGCCTGGTCTCCCGCTGCAAGCTCAGCGTTGGAACAATCTTGCCTTCTGGCCAACTTGATTGGTTTGGAGTATTTGCTCTCAAATTTCCTCCTAGACTCAAATGTGTCAGGCCGAAGCCAAGATAAGAGTGAAAACAGCTCAGAGAGTCTGTTCTGTATCGGTGTCCCGGAGAGCCCGATTCTGACAGACAAGGACTTGTCCATTCTGGAGAAGGCCTCACGAAGCGCCGATTTCAGGTTTTTAATGCAATGAAACTCATCAGCAATGACGAGGTCCCAGGGGACGAGGTTGATTTCGTCACAATCGGATCTGTAGCTCTCGTAGGTCGCCAGCATGACCTCCAGACGGCCCTGCTTTGCTTGTGCGAGGATGTCCCGACGGCTCGGACCAGCGTATGTCCGCGTGTGCGTGTATGACCAAATCTCAAATTCTGCTAGCCAGTTCGAAATCAATGACTTTGGACACAAGACTAGGACGCGTGGATGACGGAGCGACAAGTCTCTTCGGTCGCGCATCAGTGAGATATCCTCTGGCAGAGCTTTTTTACCAAAGATGGCATTCAGGAAGACGATGCATTGCGCCGTCTTGCCGAGTCCCATGTCATCGCCGAGAATGACGCCTGACTTGCTCTTGTATGCATCAAATAGGAATTGCACACCGATGAGCTGATATTCTCTGAGCCATTTAGCTGTTTCAGCAGGGATATAGATGTCCTTGGCTTCGTCAAGAATCACATCAGATGCTTCGTTGGGAGGCACACCCGTGAAGTGTGGCTTTGCCGGGCCCGGCACGGAGACTAGGGCGCTTGGATGACGAGCAGCCATCTTCGGCAGGGTTCGCAGTGGGCATCCAGTTCAGGGTAGCAAAATTTCAGGAGCTATGCATTAAGCGAAGGTGGATACGTCGCTATGGGTCTGGCGGCGTTCCGGCCCTAGTGTGTCGTCGTGCTAGGGTTAGAGCAGGGTCGGTCTTGCGTTCTGCCCGACGGAAAAGCGGCTGAGACGGAATGTGGTGCGTGAATAAGCTGCGACTCTGAAGTGCGGTGACTTGGCAACTTGGCGCCCAGGAATTGTCAGCGGCCTCCGGGCGGAAGATCGTCGAGCCGCGCCGCACCCGCGCCAGCACATGTAAATAGCAGTAGTAGATGCTGGCTATAGAGGCTTGGAAAGGGATGTATAAGGTTAGCTAGCGGGGTATGAGAAGGGATGGAGTCGCTTGGTGCTGAATCGGCGCTTAGCTGATGATGAGCGAGGCCGTCTATTGCACTATTGCACAGGGTCCACGCCAGCCAAGACCGGCGGCAGACAGATGGGCCGATGGGCAGCTTCACATGCGCAGGGGCGGAAGTGGGTGTTTGCGGTGCCTGTGGAAGTGCGGATGCTTGGCGGTCTGTGCTGTGATCTATGGCTATGGACCATGCTGCAGTGTATGGAATGAGCCATGGTAAGTGCATAGGCATGAGTCATGGGAGGATGTGTGTGAGTGAGGATGAGTCATAGCTGTTGCGTGCTTGTGGCAGCAAACAATTCCCCTTGGCGCACTCCCTCACTGACTCACTGACTCACTGACTTCCTCCCTCCCTCACTGCGCGCGCTGATGAATTCTGATGACTGAGCATCGATCGGAATATTTTCTTGATTTATAACCGATAGCACGCACCACCATACATAAGGACATGAGGGCCCTCCCACCCATCCACACACAGCAATACACAATGGAAGACATCTCAGTCATGCGGGCACTGCTCCTCCTCAGTGCCACACACAGGAAACTCAACCTAGAGGAGTCCATCTACGACTCAAGCAGCCCACTCAAAGCACTCCAGCTCGCCCATGTCGCAGGCAGGCTCAACACACGCATCTACGCAGAAGAGACAGCAGGTGCACGCATACACACAGCAACAGCTGCACGCTCACTGCGCAGCCCGCTTTACGAATCCATCATTGCCGAGTCGGAGGATGAGGAAGACTTTGACGCACACTGGAACGACCAAGGTCTTGCGCAGATGAGCACCGCCATTGAGGTCGGCACAGGAACGCGCGAGCTCCACAACCAAGTCATTGAGCTGCCGGAGGAAGAGGAAAAGCCATTGAGGCATATCGACGAAGACTACGATGCATCAGATTACGAGATGGACGACGAGGCTTATGACGACGACATGCCCATGCTCTCACGTCAGGCGAGTCACGTCTTTGGCGAATCCTCCTCCTCATCCTCTGCATCAGACGATGAGGATGAGCAGGAAGAAACGGAAGAAGAGGATAGTCATGCATCGGTCGATGACGCCAAGGCGGAAGAGGAACGCATCAAGCACACATTCTACATGGCCTGCAGTGTACCGCCGTCAGCATTCCAATTGTCGGCGCACGGCGAACAGAAATACCGCCCAGCGATACTACATGAAGCGCCACCGATGGCAGCCGCCATGGCCTGATCTCTGATTCATGCCTTTCGATGACCTCTTCTTTTCAGCGACAGCGTTTTTTTACTATCTTCATGCCAACATTCATTTGTGACGACATAGCTAGGGCTCGATGCCTGATCCCCATTTATATGTAAATCCTCTCCTCCTCTCACGTCACCTCTACCACCACTTGAGTGCTGCTACATGAAAATCATCATTCTCCCGATACCTCGATTGCAAATCGTGTTGCATGTACGCAGCAAAGTCTGCAAAGAACACCTCAAACTCAAGAATGCTGGTGATCTCCTTCTTATCAACACCCTCACACCAGTCCAAATGACAGCGAACAAAGAGATAGCTGAACAACGCGTCTGCGAGGGCCGCTACGCCGTCGACAGGATCCCGTGCAGCAGCCTGCAGCCAGTGTCGCTGCATGCTACCAACCTTGACGATTGTCACGAGCAAAGCCGTGATGTGGATGGCACATAATGCAAACGGATACCAGGGTCCTTCAATTGTCACTGCAGCCGTACCGGACTCCTTGATCATGCGCGTTGCATAGATGGGATGTGCGTTGCAGAAATGCGAGACATGGCGAAGGCCCAGTTTGCCTGTCGCTCGGAAATCAGTACTGGGATCCTCCCCTTGGAAACCAACTGCATCCCAGTGTTTGCCTCGCGTTGGATTGCTTGCCGGTGAACCTGCACCACGACTCGAAGCGATTTGCAAGTCTCGCGCCAAGGCAGCAAATGTGTTGCAGTCCACTCGCCACGTCACTGTCTTGCCTGCCAGCTCAATCAAGCCGCGACATCCAGTGTGTGCTGCAGAGATAGTCTCTATCAGATGCTTGAAGTGATCCATGGCTGTTTGCCCTTGCATTTTGCTTGGTTCGTAACAGCATTTATACCATAGTCGGCGACTCACCTCGTCAAGCTTGATATCACCAGCCGGGCTACGAATGAAAGCGTACTCTGAGGCCATGGCCGGATCAGTACAGAGGTATAGCTCAGCTTCAAACAACAATCGCCCTCTCTCAACAGCAAGAGCTTTGTCAAGAGGTTGGTTGTCTCCATCAGCTGGAATTTGAGCCATAGCATGCTGCAGCACATTCTGCCGCGTCCAAAGTGCTCTGCATAGTGTAAATAGACGATACAATCTAATCAATGACCAGCAGACACATGCGTCTAGTGTGGAATGCGGTGCTTGAGTTGCAGCACGGTAAACTTGCTGCTGAAAGGAGCCCAAGAAGCTGAGTTTCCGCTGCATATCTACAGCAGATGGGTACATGTCAGCAACTAGGTAGTATAGAGCATGGAACTGTAGCTTTGGGAGACGACGGAGTTAGACTTGAGCTGAACTGGAGCTTGTTTCCTGTGTTTGTCAACAAGCACGTGGCTGGTCACATAAGCACCTCAGCTACGACCACGGTCCAAGACGACATCTCATGGACATCTCATGGACATTTCATGGACATTTCATGGACCAAGCACTTCCCTCAAGCTGTCACATCTCTTGACTCTCTTCTACTGCCCTGCTACTGCTTGATATGAGGAGATGCCATCACGTGCATCGTAGAAATAGATCTGTGGCTGGCTCTTGCTCGACACCCGCATTGGGCATCCACAAGCGAGCAGCCGGGCGAAAGAAGAAGCAGCAGGCAGCACGGCGAGCAGCACGGGCGGGTGGGTCAAGTCCGCACGGTCAAGACGTCGTGACTCAGTTGCAGCAGTTGTGTCACGACGACTGAAGCAAGAAGGCTGGCTATTCTTCACCTTCCACCAGAAAACCCTCACTGCTCACTATTGTACAACAGACACCTTCTACAGCGCGAGCGCACCCTCATCTAGATCCGGTATGTCCGGCACAAAGCAAGTCCGCGATGCCTTGCCCTTCACCATACAGGCCTATACCTTCACGGGCGGAGAGCTGGGTCTGAATGTCAAAAGGCCGTGTCCCGGCAAGTCATACCTCGATACAAACGAAATCATCGTTCGTGTCTATAATGCCACCATCGCTGAGGAAGCCGGCTTCTGTGGAGAAGTCATAGCGATTGGCGACTATGTCGATACCTATTCTATCGGTGACTACGTCTTCGGCGGTAAGCAAAGACCAGCGCTGCAACCATACATCGTTGTCAAGTCGGAGGATCTAGCCGTACTTCCCTCGAAGATGTCACCCGCTGCAGCTGCACGGCTCTATGCCGCGACGCCAATCTACGCTGCGCTTCAAAACCTGGAAATGGGTCAGCGCGTTGCTATTCTCGGAGACATGACTGGCTTTGCTGTTCAAATCGCTGTTCAAAAGAAGTGCATCGTCACGTCCAGTGAGCCGCACGACGTGGGCGAGACGGCCGTCATCGAAGAGGACAACTTCCTGGAATACCTCAGCCAGCAGCCAGACCTCTTTGATGTGATTGTCGATGCAACAGGCGATTTGGACTTGTACGCCTACTGCGAGCAATTCACAACACGCGCTGCCGAGTACATCTCCATTAACCCCATCAACACGATTCAAGCAACAAGAGCCCAGTTGCTGCCTGCATTTCTCGGAGGTGGTACACGCAAACTGACGGTGAGCAAGTTACCAGTAGGCCAACACAAGGCAGACCTACTCAACACGCTCGCCAAGGAGGTCCAGGAGGACCGCTTGCGTGTGCTTGACCAACGCATCGTCTCCTTTGAAGCAGTCTTGCAGGTCTATCCCGCCATCAGAGAAGTGACGGTCGTCAATGTCATCAAGCAAAGCGAATTGACACCAGAAGAGCCAGAGGAACCGGCACCGCCAAAGAATAAGGGCAAAGCGAAAGCAGTTGCACCTTCTCCAAAGCCAAAACGCTCGCCGACTCAGAAACGCCGAGCACCCACGCAAATCGCAGAGCAGGCTGCTTCACCAAATAAGAACTACTCCCCAAGAAAGCCCTCACGGCTTCAGGAATCCATCTTGGCAGATCAAGCAGGTGAAAGTAGCCCTGAGATGCGTGATGCCGGCTTCATGGGTGATGCGCAGCATTCGTCACTGCACGCACTGCAGAACGGCGCCGGCAATGATGAGATTGCACAGGCGGATTTGATTGATCATGCAACACCACCGCGACAGACCGGTCGTAACGGCTGGCCAAGACAAGCGAATCCGCAGGACGCGTACGAGCTGAGTGATATGAAGCACCGACAAGGAACACTCCTGTTTGATGCCGGCATCGAACATCACGACCTTTCTACAGCGGAACTTTCACTACCTGACCGAAGTGCTGATGCTGCTGGATATCCTCTCGATGAAGGTGATTCTGACTATGAAGATGTCGACGATGCTGATGATGAAGAAGAGGCGGAGACGTCTACTGCTTTTGACAAAGTGCAAGACTCAGCACAGCCGACTGTTCAAGACGACAAGGCTGCAGCACTCAAGGAGGCCGAGGACAAGATTGCTGCATTGCAACGCCAAATTGAGATGCTCTCACGCGTAGAGGCACCCGTCAAGCAACAAGTGACGACCCGCAAGCTGAGTAAAGAACGCCGCAAGAGCAAAGAATTCAACCATGGCCGTTCGAGCAAAGAAGAAGCACGTCCAAACCATGGCTTGCTTGTAGACGCTGAAGCAGAACATGTCGCTGCTCACACTCACGTCAAGACGCCATCTCCCACTGCAGCAAAGCATAAACGCAGCAATAGCAGACATCATTCAAGTTCCAGCGAGGATACAGGCCGTACTACCAATCCAGATGTCCTGGCCAACGAGTCCGAAGATGAAGAAGAATCGTCCAAATTGATCAATTAGCATAGCGAACATTGTACATACAAATATCAATCAAGCCATTTCCTTCATCTGCTGCACAATAGCCACTTCGTCACATAGCCACTCATCCTCCAGCAACATGGCCACCGACCAGCGTTTCGTTCTACTCCTTAGCAGGTTTGAAACAATACGCTTGGCTCCTTCCCAGGCCGCATCATATTCTCCTGGCTGCCGCAGCGTAACCCAGCGCCACTCAATCCGACAAATTCGGTGCAACACCTTACCCTTCATGCGATGTTCAAGACCAGGAATCACATCAAAGGGAAGTCGGCCCTCGAGTAAAGAATAAAAGAGGGCGCCCAGCGCCCATGCATCGGTCTGCCGGCCGTCATACTTTTGACCCATAATGATTTCTGGTGCGGCATAGTCTTCACTACCGCAGCGCGTAACTAGATCCGGTGCTTCTGGATCAATGAATCGAGCAAGGCCAAAGTCAGTGAGAGCTGTGAGGGGCGTTTCGAAGGCTGTTCCGTTAGCCACATGCTCGAGAATACTTTCCTGCTTCTGTCGAATAAGCACATTTTCGAGCTTCAAGTCGCGATGCACAATATGCCGATCGTGAAGATGACTGACTGCAACGACCAACTCTGCCATGATGCGTTTGACGAGTGACATATTCGTCATAGCTTCTCTGTGTTCTGCTGCAAGTGTGTACAAGTCGCCGCCGGGATGGAACGGCAGCAGGAGTAGCGCCTGGTTTGGCATCATGCGATGACCCAAGAGATCAACAATCAGCGGATGCCGTACTTTCTGCAGTACTTCAATTTCTCGTTGAATAGTGGTGAGCAGCCTTGCAGGGTCAATATCCTTTGGTTGCAAATCAACAACCTTGAGTGCCGCCATCTGTACCTGCTGCGGGCCTTCCGCCTCGACAAGCTCGACTTTACTGAACGTGCCACCGCCCAAGGTTCGCAGACGACGAAAACGTCTTAGAGTCGTATTGCCTTCGAGTGCGATTTCATACACTTCTTGCTCAACGGAAAGCAATTGTTGCGTGGCTACAGTTGGCTGGGCTGCCTCCTGTTGGAGCGCCTTGAGCATCTCCGGCGCAATTTGGTGCACCGTACTTTGAGAGCGTTCTCGGCGAACACGAGGAATCTCAATCGCACTTAACGGTGTTTCACTGAGTTGCAATGAAACACGACGGTCTTTATCTTCGCTGAACAAATGCGCCAGCGCTTTTGAGGAAGGGAAGCGCGGCTTGACACCTCCTGTTAGGGGTGATGATGGTCGTAAGGGGTTCTCTTTGCGGGCAAAATCAACGGCTGGCGAGGGACTATTTGGCAGACTGCTGTTATGTTCCCGAGACGCCCGAGCGTTTGAGCGACGACGAGCGAGTAGATGAGCACCAGGTGGACCGGCACCGACCATTGGTGAAGCCAGTTGCTCAAGCTCGCCAACATAGCTCAAATTCGGGCTACCATTGACAAGCGCCGACAATGAGTCATTTGTCTCTGAGCGACGGATGGCAGCACCATCAGAGAGATGAAGCGCACTGAAGGATCCCTCCAGTGGAGTGCGAAAGGGCGAAGCTGGCGGAGCAAATTTCTCCGGCGTCTCCTCGCGGTGTATTTGAATGACGAGCTTTGAGGGCTTGTTAGACGCGGGCTTTGTTTCGGTGTCAGCCATAGTGATACTGATGGAAGCTGGACTCGAGAATAAAGTGATGAGCAGAATGGAAGGAGGGCACGTATGAGATTTTATACAAGCATCGGAGAGGCCAGTTACGACCCCAAATAGCCCAAAAGAAGCCAAGAAAGAATGTATGAGCCCGTGTGAGTTTCTATGAGCTGTTCAGCAGCGGTAACAGTTGTATTGTTGTTGCAAAGTGACGTGGAATGCGTTTTGGTCGTTGCGCTCTGGACGCGTCGAAAATGAATCAGCGCCTCAGATGGGTACCAAAGCAGCAAATGACTTGGCTTCTGCAGCCAAGTAAGGGGGAAGTGGGCCATGCTAGTATGATACAGGTAGGGAAAGCTATGGAACATACTCATCGCCCTCCGGTAATGTCTGAGGCGCCTCTGTACTGCTGCCCCGAGCCATTATCTCGAGCATCGTCTCATCCAAATCCATCGTTGAGACTGGATCACCAGCCGATGCTGGCAAGTCCTTGTTCTGCGGACCAGTGATTGATTTCATGACTGTGTCCAAATCAAACTCTTTCTCTGAGGGGGTCAGTGCTTCGGCTTGCGGCGGGTCCATTTCGGGGGTGGTCGAATTCTGCTCAGGATACAACGCTGCAGCATTGTCCATCTCAGTAGCACGCACCATGACGGCCGTGGACTGTTGGGCCAAGGCTTCGAGCTGGCTACTGAGTGCATCTAGACCGGCTTGGTTGGTTGTTGCAAGCATGTCCAATTCTCTCGCTACTTGCTCGCGAATCGCAACCAAGTTCGCCGACCCAGTCTTGGCTGCCTCTAAGGCATTCTGGAGCTGCCTGAGCTTTGGTTGCATAACTCCTGGGTTTGCTGGAGGCCCGTTTGTCACCATGACATTGTCGTAAATATGCTTTGCTGTGCTCGCAGAAAGTGATGCAGCTGCTGTCGCCGATGTGATGCGTCGATAGGCCAGTCCCAGTGCTTCCAGCTCGGCAGGAATTGACTGCGAGTTGTTCTTCGCAGCGACTGGCGATTTGCGCCTCGTCTGTAGCCGTTGTGAAATCTCATCAATCACTTGCGGCGAAAAGACTGACCGCTGCCGCCACACGTCCACCACGCGCTTGAGTTTTTCTTGGATGCTAGTCGTAGATTGTCTGTAGACATGCTCCAGCGCATCCGGCATCACTTTGCTGAGGGCCTCGGGATATTCTGGGCGCTTCTTGGCCCGTGAAGTCTGAGCAACCTCATTCGCAAGGTAAATAAGGTTGAGCTTTCTGTTCGAGGAAGCTGATTGTCAGCACTGATACAAGCTGAACTTGTCCATACCGTCCCGGACACTCTGATGCCAGATGTCGACTATTTGCGCAGCATTACGCTTATAGAACATAACCCCTGCCTAGTCAGCTGGATGTTGACTTGAAAGAAGGCAAGCACATTGAGCTACAGAGACGATGGTCTCTTGTGTGGCATCTACTGCAGAAAGCTTTGCCTTAATGGTTTCTGCGGATGGCATAGACATAGACAAAGACTAGGGTCACAGTCACTAGAAGACTAAGGTTTAACACTCTTCAAGGGGAGTACGAGACAGCTGGTCTGAGTGCAGGTCGTCGGTCTTGGGTGTCGCGAATCTTCCGTCGTCGCGCCCTCGATTTGACAACAACACAAAGCAGCAACATCAAGGCGCGGTCCACAGTGTCGCGCTGGGACAAGCTGAGACTTATCGACCTCCCATCTTGCTTATAGACTCGACACTGGCGCGTTCATCTGTGTTTGGATCGTGGTGCCGCGTTTCGTCACGCCGACATCCCGACTGGCGAAGACGCGGCTTGGTACTGGCGGCTTCTTCCATCCTTCCACAGTGCCTGAAACTGAAAAGCAATATCCGGCTGGTAAGGCAGGGTCCTGCTGATAATGTCTAAATACTTGACAATCAAAAGACTCTCCGAGTATGATGATTTGTTGACGGACCACTTAATTGACAAAATTTACTTCTGGCTCACTACGCACAAGTCTGATGCAGTATGCGTGTCTCAGTCCTCGAATCAATACTGATAACGTAGGAATATGTACCGAGCAAGGCGATACAACCGTCGCAGATGGCCAGGTTGTTGCAAGACCATGTTATCGGCGGCCCAAGACGATCGCGCGAAAAGATGCTTGCAAATGCGGTCGATGCATGTCTTCAGCTGAAATCAATACAAAACGTCTACCAAAATCTACTGCCGGAAGAACAGTCAGACTTTGTGTCCCATCTCAAACGCTATCTCAACATTTGGCGGATTGATGCAGAGTTTGAAATCAACAGTACGGATCGATACGGCTCAAATAAGGCAGAATCTTGCATTCTAGCTTTGCAGCCTATTCAAAAATACAAGGTACTTGCTCACCTGAGCGGAACGATTGTTCCCATGACTGAGGAGGAAGAAGAAATGTACAAAGCAGACTTCAGTATCATCTGGTCGCACAGGATTCAATCCATGTGCCTTTTTCTTGGGCCTGCTCGATTTGTCAATCACGACTGCGACCCCAACGCGACTTTTGTCATGGTCAATGGCAATATTGCTGTGGCAGCTATTCGCAACATTGAGATAGGCCAGGAAATCACCATTGCATACAGTCCAGACTACTTTGGGCCTGGCAATATTGACTGCAAATGTGCTTCATGCGAAAGTACAGGCAACGGTTACTACCAAAATGCCGAGCAACCTCAGCAAAACACAGCTAGCGTAGACGACGAAACTGGGATAGTCGGTTCTCTTGCTGCAATGATTCCTGTGGAATTGAGTTATTCTGCCTCTACAAATAAGGCCAATATGAGTGGACCAAGCTCAATCTTGAATAGCGAAGATGCGCAACGCAAGCTCACGGCCGCGGCAAAGACTCTGGTGCATGACAGTGACGACGACGAGTCTTTCCTACGGGCGCTTACTCATAAGCCTGACAAGGTCGACTCAGATCCACAAGGGAAAAGAAGAACATCAAGGCGCGTCTCTCAAATCAGCACTATGCATCGCTTCTCAAATCTAGCAGAAGACGAGGTCTCTCACTCTACAAATGAAGATGTGACGTCCAATGCTAGCAAGGACATGGATGGTGCAGACATTTCTCGGAAATCACTGAGACCAAGGAATGCGAAGCTCGATTACAACTTGAGGAAACAGTCAATGGAGAGCGTTCAACCTCGCTTGTATCGGCGGGGGCTCAAAAAGGATCCAAGCAAACACTACTGCAACATGTGCGACGAAGAAAGGCTCAAAAAGGACATGTTCGTTGAGAAAAATGAGGACAGCCTCGAAGTGCTCCTCTGTCGGCGCTGTCGACGTCACACAAAGCTCTATCGCTCTCCTTGGCCTGAGAGAACGCCGCTGGTGCCTCACCGCACCTATGAAGAGTTGGAAAAACTGGCCATCCGCGGATCAGCAGGCCGTCAGAGCACAAACACGCAAGTGCAGCGGACAAATTGGCAGTCGGAGGACGGACGCTTGTCTATGCCTGGCATGGTTGGTAAAAAGCCTATGTTTCAGTCAGTGCAAGGCCTTGGCATTCAGATGCGTCAGACAAAGTTGCTAACCAGCAAATCCCCTAAGGAGACTTTGGCAAACAGCGCCATGGAGTTTGCATGCTTGGAATGCCGTAAAAGGCACCGCAAATGTCACAAAATGAAGCCAGATCAACCTCGTTGTGATAGTTGCGTTCGTCTCGATAGCGAATGCCGCCCTGGCCCCGAATCGCAGACCCGCGGCGCAGAAAGCTCATCGCCCGAGCCTACCCTGACAATCTATCACAACCGCTGGACAGATGGCAACAATGCACCTTCCCGTGCATTTGGCAGTGCTAATTTTATTCAGACCAAGCCTGCTTTCATGACGTTTGTAAGTCGACTTGATCGTTATACTAGCAAGCTCGTCAATCGGCAGGCACAGGTCAAGCTCGATTTGGCTGCTCAGCATGAACAAGATAGGCTGGCAAAGTTGCCACCGGAAGCAAGGAAAAAGGGAATGCATGGTGACTTTGGCAAGGCTGGCTCATGGTACTATGTTGAAGTTCCAGCGTCTAGCGATGACGATATGCCGGTGTTGACGCAATCACGTCTTCGTTCTCGCGAGCAACGGAAGGACAGTCCTCAACGTAGAGACTGTGGCAGAAAGCACAACTTTGTGAGCCCAGATACAAGTGATGAAGAGTTTGGCAATATGATAGAGACTGCTAAACGGTTGACGGGGGCTTTCCATTCACGTCAGCTTGCGGCGCCTCGTGTCAAGTTGCTCGTTACCAAGCCTAAAGAAGAACAAATTTCAGCGAAGCGCAATCGCGAGGACAGCGCGGACCACGGTAGGTCAGTTAAGCGCCGGGAAAGTTGCGCGAGCTCGGCGACCTCTAACAAATCTACACAACGTGATCTCAAGCCCGGAACCTCTGGAAGAGGACGCTACTATTACGTGCCGGTGAACAGCGAGGAGGACGAGAGGCAGAGAACCCCGCTGGTCTTTGACGATCGGTTGTCGCGACCTAGATCATATAGAACTGGATCCTACAAGGAATAGATTTAACCTACGAGCATGGCTCGAAGTTTGCATAATGCCTTCGCAGGTAGTAGTGTAAAGCTAGTTAGAAGACATCCGCTTCAAGGGTCCAGCTGTCGAGTAGACATTCCATACATACTTACACGGGAACGAAAACAAGCCGTTACGCGGCTGCATTCCTAAACTTCTTCCAACCTTCAAAGTCGATCAAGGCTTGCATACAGCCCCATTCAAACACCTTGCGTTCGAGCCAAACAAGCGACACGGGCTTTGTCAAGAAGTCATTACATCCAGCAGCGAGCGCTTCATGTCTGTCGCTCTGGAGAGAGGAAGCAGTCAGCGCCACAATAATAACAGGGCTGCGCAGCTGCACAGCAGGCAACAGATCTGCTTCGTCAGTGATGCTAGCCACCGTCTCCTTCTTCGAGAAAACACCGATATTGTTGATGCGTTCAAGCCGCCGAATCTCTTTCGTGGCCTCGATACCACTCATAATCGGCATCTGAATGTCCATGAGCACGAGATGGATACCGCCCATCTTCCACTTGTCTACTGCTTCTCGTCCATTCTTCGCCGTCAGGCACCGAATCTTGCGTTTCTTCATAAACGTCTCGAGAATCTTCTGATTGATCATGTTGTCCTCCACCACAAGTACCACAATGGGAGGAACGACACCTTCAAGCAAACCGCCTGGGCCAAAGAGGCCCGATCCCCGCGGTGCTTCGTTCTTCATCTTGACAGTCTTGTCGACTTTTGCAACCGAATGCGTAGAACTGTGCGCCGATCCAGCATGCGATACAATATTAAGCTTGGACGCCGTATGTGTTCGACCAAGAGTGGGCCTTGGCGGCCGTTTTGGTTCGTTACTGCTCGCTGAAGTATCACGACGCATACGACCCGGTGCAGGACTGCCATGATTATTGACATCGATACCTGCAGCATTAGCTGCTGCTTCCTCCAGCACTTGTGATGGCTGTAATTGACCGGCTGCTGATAATTCGTCCGTAGACAAAGGCACAATCGACGGACTGACCGAGCGATCGTCTCCAGCACCTAAAAGAACAAGAGGCGGAGGTGGTGGTATTTGTGGATCTGGCTGGTGCGTAGCGGCCGTAGGTGTCGTGTCTCCCTCATTCTGCGAAGAGTGTCGTCTACTGCCCATACTATGCTGTGAGCCTGCTTGTGATCCGGCATTGGAAGGCCGCGGCGAATGTCTATAAGCTGCGGCACGCATTGCAGAGCTCATCTGTAGGGGTGGTGCAGGTCTTACAGACCCTTCGTGCGCATTATTAGAACCAGGGCTGCGCTGATGACTCGTTGCCGACAATGAGCGAGCCGACTGATGCGTGTTGTAGATGTTTGCATTGTACTGTTGTCCAGGTTGAGCTTGTTGCTGTTGCGCAGATTGGCCGGTTGAGTTGGTCAATGGCGGAGTTTCTGGAAAGTACTCAAAGTCGCGCATGTCATGGGTCAGTAGACCCAGCGTTCCAGAAAGCGGACTGTGCCGCATAGGACCTCCGACGTAAGGCGAGACATGCGCCTGTGAATCTGTAATTAGTTAGTATTGATCTTGTCCAGGCGAAAACGTACTTGATGGTACTTGTATGACTAGAGCATCTTCGACGCGCTGGCCATTCGGGAAGTAGGTTTTGACGACAAGCTCGACACTCGTGTCAACAGCAAGCGCCTTTGTCTCTGTGATATTTGGCTTTGTGGAGGAAGGCAGAGCAACACAGATACTGACATCGGGTGCATCGTAGGACCTCGCCAGCGCGACCGGATATTTGCGAAAGACGGCGTCTTTCAAGTCATCGACTAGATCGTTCCCTTGCAGCTGAATGGAAGCAGGAGTGCCATTGACACCGCGCTTGACCCAAAGCCGACGCATAACTTCCTGTGCGGGTACGCCTTGAGGTGCCTGTTGCGCGACTGACTTGCAACAAGAACGAGGTTTCTCGATGCCACTGTCTGCACGATATTTGCTTACTCTGCCGCTGCGGCTGGGCCACTCTTTTGGCTCTGCTCTAGTGGTCGATGCCTGTGTCTCTGTGGCGGCCTTGTGAGTTGCTGTTGGACGCTTCCTCCCAGATCTGAATCTCAAATCGCCGCCGCTGACCAACTGCAAAGGTGTTACTGAGATATATCGTGTTTCTATAGCGGACTAGGGGAGAGTACAATACTGGACAGACTCAAGAAGTCTCTCGAATGCGCAGCGAGGATGGCGCGCGTCAAAGCCTGCTAAGAAGCTCACAAGATGATGCTCCTGAAAGAGATGCTGAACAGTCGCATGACTCTGCTGACGTGCCGCTGCTTGAGCATGCTCTATCATCACCTGAACTACAAGCATGGGATGGCAAAACGGCCATTGCTTTTGCGCTCCTGGGTGCGGGTATGCTCTGGCCGTTCAATGCCTTCATTACTGCAAATGCCTTCTTCAGCAAGCTCTTCTCCCATGATCCCTGGCTCCTCAAGCACTTCAGCTCTTCCATTACCTTTCTTTTTACACTGATGAACCTATCGAGTGTCCTTTATACGACAGTCACCGTCAAGAGCCGGAATGCGCACAAAAGCATACGTTATGCCACCTTGACTCTTTGTGTCGTCCTTGCATTGCTAGCCATATTGAGCACGCTCAAGATCCCCGCAAGAGTCTACTTTGGCTTGATGCTGCTCATTGTTGCTGTATGTGGCTCAATGATTGGTGCCCTGCAGAATGGTAGAACATTTCTTTCTTCCTGCCAGACTGACACTAGGTACCTTTGGCATTGTTGGTCAGTACGGAAGTGGCTACGTCCCATACATCATGATTGGCCAGGCCATTGCAGGCGTTACTCCTGCTATTTTGACGCTGCTTGTAGATGCAGTGTCAACTCAGACCAGCAAGAAGGCAGCCATGCAGCGAGCCTTCTCGTACTTTTTATCATCCAGTCTCATCCTTGCTTCGTCCCATTTTGGTAATGTGGTAGTATTCACTGAAATCTGGCTAACGGTAGCTCATCTGTACCTGGTATCTCGTCAAGGCTCATCTGTGGCAGTCAAAGCCGATGCTGGCCGCGCACAACCACTCGCAGACGCTAGACGCATCCTGCGGACGGGCTATCCTTGGGCAGTCTTTCTTGTCTTTGCAGTGAGTCTCAGTATCTTTCCAGCAGTCACTGCAACGGTGACGTCTGTAATTCCCGTCGAACGCGATCTGACTATTGCGCTCGGCTTTGTGCTCTGGAACACGGGTGACCTTCTTGGTCGCATCCTAAGCGGATTTACAGCTTTCAGCGTCAAGAATGGCAAGACGCTGTTGCTTGTGTCTGTGGCCAGATTTGCGTTTGTGCCAGGCTTGTACCTGTGCAACGTTGGGGGTCAAGGCGCAGTCATCTCAAGCAACGCCTTTTTTCTTGCTTACATGCTCCTCTTTGGTCTGACAAACGGCTATGTGGCTTCTCTGTGTATGGGTGGCGCTATCGAAAACGCCCACGACGATGACAAGGATACAATGGGTGCAGTCATGTCGCTGATGCTGTGCCTGGGTCTTTTGGTAGGCAGTCTGCTCAGTTTTCTCGCACCAGTATGAAGCCTCATCATACCTGCTTCGACTGCTCTCGCCAGCTTTTGCATTCGATGCGCAAAACCCCTCGGCGTACTGGTAAGGACGGTCAGTGGGTGAGGTCTGTGCTGCCCCTGGGCTGTGGTCTGTGCGCAGTCAAGCTACAAGAGAGAGAGAGACAGAGAGTGCAACACTACAAACAGGAACCATACTGCAAGGACATCCAAGACTGCACCGTTCAGAGACACATCATGTTTCCCCTCTCTACTCTCATTTGCGCTACTCTGCTCTCCCTCGCTGCAGGTCAATCAACCACCGCAAGCACACTCGATCCTGCCTTTGAGAGTAAGTGTCCGCTTCACTGTGTACAGATCCGCTGACACGTACGCTTCAGTCAACGCAGCAATCGCAGCACAATCATCTGCAGAAGCTGCCATCATTGCGCTTCGCTCACAGGGTCTCAGTGACAACTCTGCCGCCGTACAGTCACTCCTTCAGCTCCAAACAAGCATTGTTCTCAGTGGACTCCATCTAGGCTCCCAGACTGTCGCTGGTGAAACGGATGCTGCTACGCTAGACCTGGCCACACCTACCCAGACTCCATTCGTGGTAGGTCTTTACAGCAACAAGCAGACACACGCTAACGCAACAGATCGATGCAACCCTCTCTATGACTATACCAGCTGCTGGCTCGGTCTACAATGTCTCTTCTGCTGTCACTTTAGTTGTCTCTGCTGGCAGTGAAGGACGTACCGTCACCTCACCAGCTGCGAGTGGCTCTATACGTCCTTTCCCCAGTCTCCTCCCGCCAGCATCGCGCGCGTCGGCGTCAGCTTCCAGCTCAGAGATTTCGTCATCAGGCGCAACCGGTCTTGCAAGTGGACAGCAAGTCGTGAGCGGTCTTGTTGCCTTCTCGGCACTTGCTATCGGTGCCCTCTTAGTCCTCTAGATCAACGTCCATGACCTTGTTGCATGGCACATCTCTATCAAGCACAAATTCTCTTTATGCAATTCTTCTTTACACCTTCATCTTGCATACATAGACTTATTCGGTGCGCCACAGATTCGTCATCATCAAGTCAGATATGATACTATCGTCTACGTGCTTGCCAAAGCCGTAAGCCAAGCATGCTAGCGTCCTCCTCGGATAGCAAGCGTTGCTGACACTTGGCAAATTTGTCCTTGAGTCGACCGTGTGTCGTAACGTGCATGTAGGTGGCGACTAAATCCAGACCCTGTAATTGCAGAGGACCTCGCGTACGCACACATACCTCACGGGCCATAAATGCCGCTGTATTGTCACCCTGTCCATCGTCCATAGTCATGAGGACACCGAGCGAGTCCACAGTCTCCTTTCTAGTTGGCAAAACAGAGTGGATTGCACGGATCAGTGCATCACTTGCGTAATCTTTGTGTGCTTCAAGACGTGGATTGACAAGGCGCTCCTGCTCGTCAGTTCTCTTCGATACCCACAAGGTTTGCTCTTTTTGAAATGCTGCCAAATGACGGCATCCTTCCTCTGCAGCTGCAAATTGGAGCGTCACTGGCAGAAAAGCCTGGCTAGCAAGAGTGATACTCTGTATCTGCTCAAGCGGTGGCAACAAGCAAGGAGCTAGCACCTCTCTCCTCGACTGGTCTTGCATCGTCAATCGCAACGGCAAAGAGCAAATAGCACGAGTCAATGTATCTCGTGGAATAATGCATCGTGGTTCGACTGCCAGGACCCATAAATGCCGCAGAGCTTGCAAATGTGCACCATTGTCGGCAACAGCATTCGGCAAGATGGGGTAACAAGCGGCAACAAGACTGGCTGTTGCAAGCTTAGTGGCAGCCAGCGAATAACGCCCACCACCCATGAACAGGAATCCAAGTGCCATCTCGACAGCCAAGTATGCACCAAATGAAATGTCTGCTTCCGTGCGGTAATGTACGACACGCAAGCGCCGCATGACTTGCAGGTCGCCTGTGCCAGCAGCTACCATAGCACAAGACAAGCAGAGCACGCCCACGCAGGATCTGATGGCAATTTTGCATGCTTTCTGATCGAAGCTTGTCGTCGGTAGATGCGAGAGGCGCAAGAAACGATCGAGATAGCAGAGCAACACGTCCCGAGCAGCCAGGTTATACGTCCCTGCGTAGCGAATACCAATAGCAAGGCAAGCCCCTGTGACCATGTAGTAAAGCGCCAAATCATCCGACTCAAGCACTTTTTGATCTTTGAGCGAAGCAATGGGCTGCATGAATGGTGGCAGAACAGAAGCCACGAATAATTCAGTAGGCGTAATGCTAGACCAACAAATCAGTCTCGACGCCATAACACGCAGCATAAGAATATCGGGCCGCACATGCTCCAGGTCATGTTCAGTCGCTGGTGCTGCTAATTTCTCTGCAATATCAAGATTGCCAGTCTGCAAAAAGAGGAGACCAAGAGCCATAATGGCACCTGGTATTTTGACATCCAGGTTATGCTTCTCCCTCTTATCGCCGTGCACGCACGCCAGCAATGACTTGAACATCTGCGCATCACTGACAGATTTGAGCTCAGATCCCAGACCAACATTGATGAAGCCTAAGCCGAATCCTGCCGACAAGCGATAGCTCTCATCACGGAAATGATCCTCACTGTTGTCTTGCGCACAAATCTCACCAAGCATCACTTCAGTCATGCGTCGATGCTTAGTGCTGAAATGTAGCAAGCCAATACCCATCAGCCCGGCAGCTTGCGTTTGGCCGGACAGATTGAGTTCATTGGCTCCATGAGGCAGTAATGCCAAGACGTGGACAGAGAGTAGCTTGGTGATCATTGAATCCATCGTGCCAAGGAACGAAGCCGACATGCCAAGTAGCAGCCCAATGGATGTCATTGTGTGCTTCGATGTTAGGTAGTTGAAGGCATGCCAGGTTGCCATGACTTTGAGATGTCCGTTCAAACCTAATCCCAGAAGGAACCCGGCATGCTTGTCGTTAAGCTCAGCTGGCTTATTGTAAACAATCCACGAAGCACTCACACCTTGCGCCTTTGGCGAGATGCTCAACCCTGCAGCGCAACCACTATGGAATTGACCCCACATCTTGAATTGCGGTGTCATGTATTCCTTGTCTTCAGCTACAGTAAAGCTGACGGGCTTGAACTTGACGTCAAGGTTGAGTTCTTGTTGGGCAAACATTTCTGTGGGCATTGGATCGGCACTATCATACTCAAATATGCCAAATCCAATCGGAGATGCGAGTGTCCGCTTAGCAACGTTCCGAGCAACAGATTCCTGCAAGCGCACTACATCTGCTTCCCTTCATATTAGCTCCTTTTTTTTAAAGGTAATTCGAGAACGTACCCAAGATTTTCGTTCTCTGGCATAGAAACGACGGCTGGTTGGCTGTAGCACAGCATCTTTTTAAGTTCTTGTATTCGCAAGTCTCCTGGCCAGATCATGCGTAGCATATTTTGATGCTGCGTTTCGCCTGTAGACAGCTTCTCATTTGCTTCAGAGCGACTCGCCTCCTCTGTTGTCTGTGTCTCGGTCTGAGAATCAACAGTAGGCTGATCGGAGTTCGACTGGGTCAAGAAGTCTGCCAAATCATGGCGTCCAACAAAACGCAACGTCTCTGCCGTCCAATCAGATGATGGAGACAAGCCACAACATCTGATAGCATCGCGTAAAGGTATTGCCAGTGGTTGCGGCAATCTATCTATTTGATCGCCAGTTAAATGCTTCGCCATGAGTTCCACACCCTGTTGCAGTGTCTTTGATGATGAAAGCAGGCTATCGTAGATGTGAAGCAAGCTTTGTGTCAATGGGCAGGTCGAAACTACTTTCTGTACCTGCCGATGAGGCTCTCGAGTCGTTGAAAGCATGTCAATAGTCTGCATAACAAGGCGAGTTCCTCGTGCGCGTTGCTCGACCCATGCTAGCATACTAGGCGGCATCTCTGTGGGCGACGGCACAGAAATGTGCGCAAGCGACCGTTCATCGATTGAACAAGCTTCTGTCAATCTTTCTTGGTAAAAGAAGACATAGCCTGGCCAGCCAAGCCAACTCGATAGCTGCAGAAGCAATGGAATGAGCTTTATTGAGGTATCAGCCGTCAAGACGTCCAAAGCAAGCTCTTCGCAAACGAAGTGAGTTGCAAGAATTATCTGAGGATAGTAGAGATTGAAGAAGGAAAGGTCACATCCTTGAAATAGCTGCCAGACAGGCACGAATACTGGGTCGATTTCCGAGGCAGCACAAGGCTGCAGAAAGCCAGCAAACAATGTCGATACAAAGGCGTCAAATTGACTTTGTGATCGGTGAGCGTGTAGGATAGCAAAGTAAAGCTGTTCATGGTGCTGTCTCGAGAGAATGACTTGCAGGGCAGATAGCAACTTTTGCACAAGAGGCTCAACAGACAACACCAACTCAAGGCTTTTCATCTGGGCGCCATCTGGCGATTTGGTCCATACAGTGGCACAACGCGAACCGGTTAAAACACCTTTGTTTCGGCCATCGACCCGAATGCGGAGCCCTAGCGGTGAATGAAGGTAGAGGATCTCGTCTTGATGCCTCAGCAACGCATAATTTCCCACTTCAATCATATCCAAAAGGACCATTTTGTCAGTCTTAACAACGGCAAATCGTCCACTGGAAGAACGCTTGAGGACGAATGTCAGTCCTCTGTGATCTTGCGTACGAAGCATGACAACGAGTGCTTTTTGATCCTTCAAAACAATAGCCTTGGGCAACTGGCTGTCACATGCAATGGCAATCGTCTCAATAGGCGTCAGCACGGCATCTTTCCGCAAGGATTCCGCTTCGCTGAAGAGCAAGGCTGGATCCACATCGCCGAACACGACTCGATCAAAGTGCGAAGAATCTGTGCGTATACTGCGAAAATCATCTGGACCCATAGAAACGCTTGGTCGAAGCATAGAAGAACGACGTCTAGCTTGGCTGAGACGATTTGAGTGCAGTGACGCCTCTGATGCCTGCTTTTCAGTATAGCTAAGAGACCAAAGCGTTGTTGTATTGGTCTCTCTGTTTGAGCTGATAAGAAGATCATTGCCAGTATATATCACCTCATCAGCAATCGTCCAGCGATTGTCCTTTGCAGTAATGACACCAATCTCATCTAATGGCCGTGGCAAGCAAAAGAGCGTCGGCAAGGCTTCTTCTTTGACAAGTGCTCGATCCACATCACGTTCCATGAGTAGTCCCATGGTACCTGGGAATGCACGCTTGACCCTGAAGGGGATGTGAATGACATCTCTTCGGCCATCGTCGTAGTAGATGTACGCCAGCTCTTCGAGAATAATGACGAGCGCCCGCTCTAGTACCTCTGTGCTCTTCAATGATGCTGGTAGATGTCGAAGATGCGCCGTTGATTTGAAGGCATTGCGAGATGAAGCAAACCGAGGGTGACTGGCACCTTCATGGGATATCGGCGTCGATGCCTTTAAATCAGACTCTGGCGTCGGGAAAGAGACAAAGAGAGCATGCAAGACGGGTTGGCCATCGGCTGCGAAATCAAAAGCACGCCTGAGGACACGCCCGCTAGTCCAGATCACCGTAGTACCGGCAATGAGCAGTTCTTCATTATCGGCTGAATTGGGCACTATTTGCCAGGTTTTGTAGGTCGTTGAGAGGCCATGCTTGCGGAGATAGTCGAATGCTGCCGGTTCGCAGGAGCTGAGATGACGGACGCCAAGGATGAAGCCAGACATGCAGTCATGAGTCTCTTTCCAAGCTCAAGCTCAAGTACAAGCTCAAGTCGCTCGGCGCGTTCGCGGAAATCGCGACAAGAAGACGAGATGGAGGAGTAGAGAAGACAAGAAAAGAGAAGGGAAAGGACGAAGACTAGCTGCGTTTATGAAGAGGAGGGGCGAAGAGGCAGGTCAGTGACCAGCACTGATCGAGCCACCAAACTGAGCATGAAGATGAAAGGAGACATCGTGTGTGGAGAACCAATGACAAAAACATCAAGCGGAGATGGCCTTGGCATAGACCTTTGTGATTTCTTGGTCTGAACCATCGCCATTCGGCACCATACTCAGCTCATACGACGTGGAAAAAGCACCAGCAGACCACCCAGCCCAGCCGAGATACTGCGCTGGACTTTTGCCAATAGCAGCCAGTGCTTGAGCAAGATACGTGACGCAGGATGCGTCGCTTGAACCACCGATCTCAGTTACAAGAGCTTGCCTACCATTCGAGGAAAGAAGAGAGGCAGCAGAGGCAAAGCTACTCGCTTGGTTCGTAGTGCACTATCATTAGCGAGTGAATACGTAAGATGAGACACGATTCACCGTTCGCGAGGTGCCAGAGCCATCAGAGTCGAGGTAGGCATGCAAGTCAATCCACAGCAGACTCTTGGAAGTACGACCTGTATCAGAAATACCAAACAAACCAGCAGCATTGCTCTGCATGCCTGATACATGACACCACTCGCCAGCAGAGAGTAAGATGGGTTGTGATGTCGCACCTGCATTGCGAATTGCCTGGACTGCTGCTTGTTGTGTCTGAAAGAGGGTTGCAGCGTCTTGGTCATGCGGCTCGTTGATGAGACCAAAGATAATGTTGGCGTTACCCTTGTACAGCGCTGCAACGCGTGCCCAGAAGTCAGCAAACTGAGCAATCGTAGGTCCACCAGCACCAATGATACCGCCATCGCGACGTCCGTAGCAGTGAAGATCAATGATAACTTTAGCACCCCCATTAGCGGCAAAGACGTTGTTAACGACATTGTTGAGAGTGGTCATATAGGAAGACGAGAGTGCACCAGAGAGTGCTGGCTGAGCATACGACCACCCAATGGGGATTCTGAAGAGGTTGAACTTGAGGTCTGCAAAGTGCTTGGCATGAGACTGAGGTGGAGGAACGGGAGTGCCAGAGCAGCTTCCTCTGAGAGGAGCGTCAGTCTGGTAAGCTAAGGGTGAAGAAGATGACTCACGAGGTAGAGCAGCCAAATTCAAGACCAGCCAGGTTGACGCCAGCGTACTGCACCTTGGCATGGATGGTGCCTGAGAGTGAGAGTGCTGCGAGCAGGAGTGTGTGAGAATGCATGCTGTGCAGATGGACAGAGGGAGGTGATGTGGTCTGTCCTGAGGGAACTTAAAGTGTCTCCTTGTGCTGTTCTGTACTCGACTGGGAAGCAATTAGAGTGGTTGCAGGAAGGAAGAGAGAGTGTCCTTGGCTGATTCCTGTGGTGTAGCTCTTCCTCGAGTGTGTGCATGACTCATCTGTACTCATGTCTTTGCCACCGGAGAGTGAAACATTCCTCAGTCGCCCAAGTGAGCTACAGACCACAATGGAGCTGTGTCTAGGCATGTCGCTTCAGCATATCCCCAGTCGAACATCCAATAGACAGTCCTGCAGCTGCAGCCAGAGCTTGTACTTCCCGGATGGCATCAGCAATAGCAGTAGGCTCCTGCACGAGATTTCCCTCCTGTGCAAAGGTCCCGTCCTGTGCGAATACCTGCTTTACATCCAGAGCTCTGAGCAGTCGCTTGCTGAGCTCAGTTGCTTGTAATTGCAATGCGGAAGATAACTTGCCATCATGCTGCATACTTCGTGCAATGCCCAATGCCCAACCAGCCCGAACACCCACTGAGGTCGTCACATTGTAATTCTCATCAAATCCAATTTGGTTGGAAGCAAGTTTCGCAGTGGCAATACCTTCTCGGTAGCCGGAGTTCGTGTGCACCTCTCGTAGTTTTGACAAGTCTTGGTTTACCGCAGGCGTATCTGTTTCACTTTCCCAGACATCTTCAGAAACAGAAGAAGGAGGTGTGTTGAGGGGTGCTGTACTTGGTGAGCTCGTGTTTGTCGAAACAGGCATGTCCCGGGGTGGCACGTCCACAACAGCAGCAGTGCCGTCTGATTTAGTTTCCACGAGTTCCTCCTCGACCGGTGCTGGAGCAGCAGTCCGGGCCGGACGTGTCCGTGTAGGTCGCGCCTTGCCATGATTTGGTGTCCAACCGCCCAGAGAATCATTCGCATAAAAATCCATTGGGTAGTCTTCCTTCCAAGGCGTCGTTTCAAGTGCCACACTCAATTCATACGGCGACAATAAAGGCGCCTCGAATGCATAACCCCAGTCAATGGATAATCGAGGGCACGCTATTTGCACCCATGCCTCAATGTCTGCGAGCTGTGCCAACTTTGCCGGAAAGATTTCACTAAGCAAGACAATAGTGTAGTCCTTGCCCGCCTTGCGAAGTTGCTGCTCTAAATTTTCCAAAACCTTTGGAGAGCCTTGTCGACCCAGAGTGCCGAGGATCAAACCGAATTTGGTGGCCCGTTTGGCTTTCGCGATGGCTTCTTGCCGCATTTGCTGCATTTCGACATGTTCATAACGTTCCCGTGTGAATTTGCGTGAGTAGGGATCGTAACGATACGCATCAACTTTTGGATTGGCAATCATGATGCTTTCCAAGTGGAAACGACCATCGCCAACGTAGATAATTGCATCAACACTCTTGTCTAACTTTGGTGCTGTACATCCAAGAATCTCGCCCGGAGATAAGGGCTTCGCTTGCGGAATTGTCACTTTGAAATGGTACTTCTCCTCAAGGTCTTCGAGGTCTGCACGAATGGTCTGAATGCTTTTGACAAACTGAATTGTACCAACAAGCGCAAGGTGAGCTCCAGCTGGCATGTTGCGGCGAATAGTATTGCAGAGATGTTGCACATCGATACCAATATCGACAAAAACATACAGTGCCTTGATCGTCGTGATATCAACCGGAACCAGACACGAATGGCCATAATGTACCAGAAAGTCGCATCCAAGTGCTCTTGCTGTATAGTCATCCACACAACATGCGCCATACGTCACATCTCCCATCACGAGCGTCTCAACGCCACAAAACTGCTCTAGAATATCGGCGATAGTGCATGCAAACATTAGCAGGCCTTCCGGCATCTGTAACGCGACATGGCGACTCCCGTTTTTGCGAATATGCCAGACCGTCTTGTGAATTTCGAAATTGTAGTTCTTGGGTAACAACGCAATCGCCTCGTTGAGCTGTGCATCGCCTGTAATATCCTCGGGTATTTGATTAACAAGCCGACCTGCATGCGACTGTGGTTTATCTTGCGCAACCACGACGCCGTCTTCGATTTCTTTGGTAGTAGGAGCGGCCCGACGTTTAGCCGAAAGGCCCTGGAAGCGTCGCCTGGGAGGTTTGATAGGCTTTTCGTCAGCCATTAGCGTCTAAGCCTGCTACAAGTATCTGCTACTAGTGGCGTCCTGGTGCAGTCTGAGGTAGTAGAAAAAAGTGGATGCAACGACGTCAGATCAAGAGCTAGACCCACAACTACACCCAATAGAACGGCTCAGGATGGCGAGAAGCACTCAGATCAGCAGAAAGACAAACGAAACATCCATTGACATCAGCCTATCACTTGATGGGGGATCATTAGCGTCGTCCGCACCGGGTGATGCTGAACATGCGTCGCAAAAGACGGGCGGCCAAGATATTAGTGTCAGCTCTGGTATTGGCTTCCTCGACCATATGCTGCATGCCCTTGCAAAACATGCAGGCTGGTCGCTGAATCTTACTTGCAAAGGTGACTTGCACATTGACGATCACCACACTGCAGAAGATTGTGCATTGGCGCTTGGGTCTGCTTTTAAGGAGGCACTCGGCCCAGTCAAAGGCATCAAGCGGTTCGGTGTCGGCTTTGCACCTCTTGATGAAGCACTCTCTAGATCTGTGGTTGACATCTCTAATCGCCCACATGCGAGTATTGATCTTGGTTTGAAGCGGGAAAAGATTGGAGACTTATCATGCGAGATGATTCCGCATGTTCTCGAGTCCTTTGCTCAGAATGCTCACATTACGCTCCATGTTGATTGTCTCAAAGGTTTCAACGATCACCATCGCGCAGAATCGGCCTTCAAATCGCTAGCATTAGCATTGAAGGATGCCACCAGCTTCACAGGAAAAGACGATGTCCCCAGCACAAAGGGTGTCTTGATGTAAAATAATTGATATGCAATGACGCTACATGCTAATGCTTCTTGCCCTGGCTCTTCTTGATCTTTGACTTTTTCAGGTGCTTTGGCATCTTGGCCGCACGCTTCTCTGCCTTTTCCGCTTTGACTTGTGCCTTGTGATCCTTCTTTTCGTCCTTGTCTTGGAAACGCTTGAGACGAGCTGGCGGGACATTCTCCATGTCGCTGTACTCGCCTTCTGACGAGTCTTCCTGCGAGCCCTCTTGCGAATCCTCCAAATCAGATTCGTCAGAAGAGATGGGTGCGTCGTCGTCATCTTCCTCGACATCCGCCATGAGATCCACCATGCGCGCAGACTTGGCATCCGGCAACTTGATGAGCTTCTTGTAAATCAAATCTTGGCCTTCGCCTTGTTCGACCAGTGCTCCATCACGCTCAAAGTCATACACTTGATCGAGGTTTTGTGGGATGTATGCTTGACGAAAGACGGAATCCTCGACAGATTCCTCAGCTGCTGCTTGTGGCAATTGCTTTGCCTCTGACACCATGATATCCATATCAGAGCAAGATGCCTCGTCGCCGTCTTTTGTTACATACTCAAAGACAGCACGCTCGCTGCGCACTTCAACACCAGAACGTTTGAAGAAGTCTGTGCAATTCGTGATATCCATGCGCAAAAATTCGAGAGACCGCGGGTGTTCATGCTCAACGGATTGTGAGACGTCAATGATGCAGAGATCGCCCTTGTGGTAGAGGATATTGTACTCGGACAAGTCCCCGTGCACAAGATGACAGACTTGCCATAGCTTGCGGATGAATGCAAGGAGGCGGTAGTATAAAACTTCCACTTTGTCAGCCGAGAGTTCTGCATCCTTTAGCTTTGGCGACGCCCAACCATCGCGAGATCCAAGGAATGACATGACGAGGACGTGGGAACGCAGTGTCAATGGTTCAGGACACGGAATACCAGCTAGGTACAACCGTTTCAAGTTGCGCATCTCCTTTTCTGCCCACAACTTGACCATCTTGCGGGGATTTGACTTGGCATACCCTTGTCGGAAGCGAAACTCGCCAGACACATACTTATCTCTGTCCTTAAACACAAGAATGGAGGTTTTGTAAATCTTGACGGCGAGATTGCGGCCATCTTCTGTTGTTGCATGATAGACGTTCGCTTCTTTGCCTGTGGAGATGCAACCTGAAATGGCATGCATTGCACCATTGTTGATAAGTTTGAGCAGGATGATGCGCGTGCGGGGATCTAGAACTTGCTCAGACGTTGCGCGATCGCTTTTGTCTTTATTGCTCGAGATCGTCTTGTCTGAGGAGGTATTGAGGTTTAATCGGCCAGCGAGCTTTGCAAGCATAGAAGCATTTCCTTCTGCAGCTGCCTTTTCTGCAACAAGCGCCCGCTGCGCACTCGGATTGAAGCGCGGCAAAGGTGCCGTGGTTGACGTGGACGATGCAGAAGCGCCTGTTGCTTGCACAATCTGCTTTTGTCGGTTATAAGCTTTCGTAAAGTCGCCACGATGTCCATCCCAGCCTGCATTCAAGTCATCATCGTACGCACCCTCGTCGTCGCTATCTGAAACGGCGCCTGCATCGAGAAGGTAATCGTCTGTGTTGTACTCTTCGTCATGAACTGCTGATTCTGCTTGGTTGGGTTGATTGGACGCTTGATCGATATAGGCCAGTCCAGGATCTCTTGTAGGGACGGCCGCTGCGTGCACCTCTTCTGCCATGTCTTGTCGCCTTGTGTGTCGCCTCGTTGTCGCTCTTCAACTTTTTTTCTTGTCGTCGTCGTCATCTGAAGCTTCCTCTTCGTTGAACATCCATTGCCTAGCGGGGTTCCAGTCTCCAGTATAGTGTAGGCTACTTGGATATAGTGTACAAAGATAAAGTAGCTCACAAGAAGTAAGCAGCAACTGACCGATCAGCTCTCATCAACAACACCTATCTCACCAGCATCCGTCGACCCTTGCGTTACGCGCGCCAGCACATCCTCGAGCCACTTGATACGTTCATGCTGTTTCGCAACCGTGATGCTGAGCTCCGCAAAGCAACTTCGTAAATCGGAGAAATCCGCTTGTAAACCATGCATCGTTGTAGGTGAGCCAGGTGGTGTGCTTCGCTGTCCTGGATGGATGCCATTTGCTACGACTGCTGCTGTTCGTCTGCCGAATCCCTTGCTAGTCAGCGCTCGTAGTGTGGATGTAGATGAAGCGGCTGTCGTGCTTGGAACCGGCAAGGATTGTGAGAAGATCGCTTTAGGCCTGCTAAACTTGCGAGGCGGTCCGAATGCACTGATGTCGCGCTTGAGACTAGCCGGTGCTGCACATGCCATACTTGTCCTGTCGCCATGGGTGGAATGCCTTTGTCTGTGCACGGTGCTTGTTGTGAGTGGCGGTGAGGATGCACGACGACCATTGACGCGACTGCCGTCCGAGTCTCTTAGGACACAGCGCTCATCCTTGTCTGTGCTTGAGCATTTCGTGCTGTCGCGGACAGGTGAAGTGTGACTGGCGGGTAGTGGTAGGCGAGAGAGGATCCTTCTATGGCTGTCTGATAAGGGCACCTCTCCCTGTGCAGTGTCTGCCATGCTTTTCAACAGGATCCGGTATGTCTGTAAAGAACAGCGATGGCTCTTTGTCGTGCTGAAGGGAGAGCGCGCAGTGGACAAACACACACTCCAGGCGTGATGCTTGCGCGACTGTTGACTGTGGATGCGACGCTGTCGTGTTTCAGGAGGTCATCACACAGGGAGGTGGCAGACACTACTGCGCACCATCACCAGGACTGCTCCACTGTGCATGTCGCGATCTTGCAGCCTGCAGCACACTCTGTGATAAAACTGGCGTGGTCTGTGCATCCTGCTCACGCTGCATGGTCCAGCCAGCAGGCGTGTCCCTGATTCCCAGCCAGATATCCTCCGGCAGCGATGCGCCGTGCATTGAGAGAAATCGAGCACGCTCAGCCATCTCTTGTTGTTGTTGGTGCTGCAGCTGCTGCTGTGTTTGGTCCATGAATGCCTCTACCGCCGTATCATGCTGTGCACGCCTATCAATCTCAAGAAGGAGTGCGTCGTAGGATCTGCTGAATTGGGTAAATTGCTCAGCCAGGCCGAGTAGCTGCTCGCGTCGCATATCGAGCGTCTTTTCGCGCATCGCCCTCGTTTCTCTGATGTCCTCTAGCGTGTGTACAGGCGAGTCAATGTCCAGCGCTTCAAAGACACGGAATGCGTCTTCCAGCTGCTGCGTCACTTGCTGGAGTGCCGCGACATGGTTCGTGACAAAAGTCAAGTCTTCCTCGAGATCCACCACGCGCTCATCCATCTCTGCGAGAACATCCTCGAGTTGCGCTGCATCTTCCTCCACCACCTCTTGCAACTCCGCCCGTGCATCTTCTGGCAGGGATGCGTTCACGTCTGAGAGTGTCTGGGTGTGGTCATAGTGCTGCGAAAGAGACAGCAACAGTTCCGCCAGTGAAACGAGGTGCTCGGCCTGTTGTGCACGACACGTCTCAGCCGTCACTGAGAGAGACAAGGCATCCGCTTGTCTGTGCGTTTGTGAAATCTGCGGCAACAGTAATATTGGATCCGCAGGGAGCGCAGCGAGGGTCTTGTCCAATGCACGGACGTGTCCGTCGAATTGCGAGGAGAGGGATGCGAGCTGTTCTTGACTTTCTTGTAGTTCATCCACTGCTTGACGTAGACCGCCCTTGAGCTGCTCAATCCCTTGATCATCTGCAAAGTCAAAGAGCGTCTTGGAGCGCGCCACGCCACTATTACCTGTCCCTAGCGAACTGCCGCTGCTCACACTCTCGAGCTGTTGAGAGCTAGACTGTGCTAGAACACGCGGTAATCGTGTTCGTTTTAGCATGGCCAGCGCCGTATTGAGTTGGCCATCCAACCCATCTAGCTCCCTGAGCGTTTCATCAAACATACCCTGACCGGCCCGTGCCTCCCCACGAAACGCATGGGCTAGTAGGCTGAGTGTATGAATTTGGGCATGGAGCGCTTCACGGAGGTGTGTGATGTGCTGTTGGAGGTGTGTAGCTTTGTGTAGGTTTGCCTCGCAGTCCTTGGTGAGCTGGTCTGCTGTGTGGCAGCTGAGTGTGCCGCGTGAGAGGGCCTTTTTGGCAGCATGGAAGTGCGAGAGCATGCACAGTGAAGCAGGCAGCAGGCAATAGTCAGCAGGCAATAGTCAGTCGTCAGTCAGGCAGTGCTGCAACCTGTCGTCGTGCTTGAGCTTGAGTGCAGTTCTGGTCGAGATGGGCAGGAGAAATGGACCGTCACAAGCCTGGACAGTAGATCCTGCTGTCGCCTCCGTGGTGTAGTCTAGTATGCGTACTGCCTATCTGCTCGTATAGCGTCTTGTCTATCTGGTCAATGGATGTGCCCCTGATGCTCGCAGTGCCCAGGTAGACTGCACTGCCCATGTCTGTGCTTCTCTCTCCTCTTGACTGTGATGCTCTGCTACTGCTATACTACTATAACGGCACTCTGCTATACTACTGCTCTGCACTACTGCTCTGTCCTTCCTGTCTTGTGACTGCCCTGTTTCCCATGCGAGATGGCTGGCGGCTGATCCTTCCCAAAGCGGACGCTGCTGCCTGCGAGTACATGAAGAGAGAAGCAGCAGCGACACAAGGCAGCGAGTGTGTCCAGCGACCGTGTGCACGGCGTAGTGCATCCACTGCATCTTCCTCCAAGGCATGAAGGCCTTTGCCTCGAAGCTCAAACGCAGCAAGAGCGCAACTCAGATCGCAAAAGACCCTCAGGCCCCGACCCAGCAGCAGCAGCAACAGCCGCAGCAGCAGCAGCAGAACTACGAGGGAGCAGGTTACACAGCGCCAGGTACGTCCTTGCCTGCAGTCCATGTCCTCTGCAAAGCGGCAGCGACAGAGCAGCAGCGGCCATGTACTCTCAAAGCGCATTGCTAACCATGCAGAACAAGGCAACTACTACACCCATGAGAAGGAAGTGCCCCGCTCCATGCCGCCTCTCGCAAACACAGCAACAAACTCCAGTACGCAGAGTGGACAGCACCAGCAGCAGATGTCGCAGGGCGGGTACAGTCCACCTACCTCAGACCTCGATCGCATGATGGTCGACGACAGCCGCAGCATGCAACAGGCCCTCTCGATGCGCTCAAACCAAAGCACACCCACCATGCCCACCTCGCATACCATGGCCTATGAGCAGGAACTTCCCCTCAACAAGCAAACCATTCAATCGGGGTTGAGTGTTTCTCGCGGGCCTGCGCTCGTTGCGAGAGAGACACGCGGCAAGTATACGCTCGCTGACTTCCAAATCCAACGGACCCTGGGCACAGGCTCCTTTGGACGTGTGCATCTCGTTCAGTCCCGTCACAATTCGCGCTTCTATGCCATTAAAGTGCTCAAGAAGCAGCAAGTCGTCAAGATGAAGCAAATCGAACATACAAACGACGAACGCTCCATGCTGCGCAAAGTCAAGCACCCCTTCACCATCACCCTCTGGGGCACCTTTTTCGACTCAAAGAACCTCTACATGGTCATGGACTTCATCGAGGGCGGCGAACTCTTCTCCTTGCTGCGCAAGTCTCATCGATTCCCAAATCCAGTCGCCAAGTTTTACGCAGCAGAAGTGTGTCTAGCGCTCGACTACCTCCACCACAACGACATCATCTACCGCGATCTCAAACCAGAGAACCTGCTGCTCGATCGGCATGGGCACATCAAGATTACTGATTTCGGGTTTGCTAAGGAGGTGCCAGACATCACCTGGACCTTGTGTGGTACACCCGACTACCTTGCTCCTGAAGTCGTCGCGTCGAAGGGCTACAACAAGTCGGTGGACTGGTGGTCACTCGGTATCTTGACCTATGAAATGCTTGCTGGCCATCCACCTTTCTACGATCCAAACCCAATGAAGCTCTATGAAAACATTCTGGCCGGCCACGTCCGTTACCCGAGCTACTTTGAACCAGCAGCCAAGGACTTTCTACAAAAGCTCCTCACGGCTGACCTCACAAAACGCTATGGAAACTTGCGTAATGGATCACGCGATATTATGGAACATGCGTGGTTCAGTGAAGTGAACTGGGAGCGGCTTGCTCGGCGAGACATCGAACCACCGTATACCCCACCCCTCAAAGGTGCAGCGGGCGACGCACACTTGTTTGATGTCTACTCGGAGGACCAAGAGCCGTATGGTCAACAAGGCCCTGATCCGTATGGACACTTGTTTCCTGCGTTTTGAGCGTTCTTTCCTTTGCCTGATCGCTGTAGCAGCATAATTCTAATTCATTGTCTGTACTTTTTACTTTTGTGGTTTTTGTCCTCAACGACATCTTCCAGCAAGACTTGTCATGATGCTCAGCTTGTTCGATTAGAGCATGACAATGCACAGATCACACTCTTTGGATCAAACAAACGCTGCTAGACCGTCATCCTCGAAAGACCAATGTGAAACAAAGCCCGTCTCAGGCTACAATGGGCATCACCTCCATGACCTTGCTCCATCCGCTCACCAACCACTCAAGCATCTTCAAACACGTCTCAGCTCAAAAGAAAGGCCAACGCTCTCTGCTACCCGTTCTAACGCTCGCACACCTGCTGTAAAACGGCCATACACAATAGACTGCGTCTAGGACTGACGGACCTGCTTGTGCGCCGACGCACTTGACCTCAACGCATAAGCAGCCACGCATCCGCTCGTCCCTCTCTCCATCTACACATAATGTCGAATAAGCATGACTTGGAAGTCGCCGTCAAGGCACTGGCTGCCTACGACGAGGAAGACTATGCCACTGCCTTACAGCTCTTCAAAAGTATCACGGCTACGAGTAAGATCCTCTTCAACATGGCCAGACTCTTTGCCGATTTGGGACAACATGTGGAAGCCATCTCCTTATTCGAAGAGGCGATTGCAAAAGATGCCTATATGGCCGTTGCCTTCTTTCAGTGTGGCGTGTCGTACTACCATTTACGCGATATGGAGTCAGCCATGCGATCCTTCAATGAAGCGCTCTTTCATTTACGCGGCAACAAGTCCATTGACTACGAGCAACTTGGCTTGCGCTATAAGCTTTATGCCTGTGAAGTCCTCTTCAACCGCGGTCTGTGCTACTTCCAACTCAATCAAGACGGCAAAGGCATGCAGGATTTACAATTCGCTTCACAAGAGAAGCAAGAGCCAGCGCATAATCTTGTTGATGAAGCGATTCGAGATCAAGGCGAAGGCTATACCGTCTTTTCCGTACCCCAGGGAACACTCTACCGACCACTCGACCAAAAAGTACGCAACCTAGCCGTTCGCAACTATCTCGGCAAAGCGCGCCTGGTCGCAGCGACAGATGCAGCAGACAGCTATACCGGCTTTCGAGCATTTGAAGAGATGCAAAAACAACAAAAAGAGACTGAACCAGAGCGACAAGGTTACGCCCCTGCAAATCTCGTTCGACAGAGTTTGCGACAAGGCAGTGTGAGTAGTCGATCAGGCTCATTGAGTGGTAGCACGCGCTCTGAGCCGACCCTTCGACAAGCAATACCGAAACCTAGCCTGCAACGGGTACGCAGTCGATCTGTCTCTCAATCGCCTACCCTCTCGCGCAAGGAGACGTCTCCACCGTTACTGCATAAAGAATCGGTTCCCATCTTCCATGATCGGCATAGTCCACCTGTCCGGCCTGCACGACCTGGACTGCCAGGCTCCAGCACTGCTAGTAGCAGTCGTCAAAGGACTTCAAGGGAAGAGCGTGATGTAGAGAAACCAGAGTGGTCACGCAAATTCAACCGTCACTTGCCACCCACGCCACCACCTGATAGGCCCTACCCTGGTGTTATTCCGCATCGGTCTGTTTCACCGTCTTCTGCTTCATCGGCAGCGTCGATGGCATCACGCAAACTGTCTTCTACCGCATCGAGTTCAAGACTCCCAACACATAGTCGCGCTGCTTCCGTGGATGAAGAACAAGTGCACGTACATCCTTACCTGTCGCTCGTCTCAGCCTATGAAGATCCATCCAGGGACATCTACTTTGGCCAATCCTACGACCTCGCACAACCGCTTAACCTAGAGCACGAACCAAACCCGCGGAAACCGACACTGGTGCAAAGTGGCACACACACCAGCAGCACTACACCCATTCAACTCCGCATCTTGCATGCACACGACGACGATGCACAGGATGTAGCGCGGATTGTACGGCTGACATTCGGACAACTGCTTGCCATGCCACTCAATAAACTCATGGATAAAGTGGAAGCCAAAACACGCTTGCCCGTAAAGAAGTTGTGTATACGTGAAGAACAGCGCCACGGTGAGGGAGACTTGATTATGCTGTGTGATGAGGAAGACTTGCAGCATGCGGTGGAGGAAGCACTGCAGCAGAGTCGCGTCAATCAGGAAAATTGTGCGAGGCTGACCTTGTATGCAAAGTAGTTTGACCCAGAGGTAGAAAGACATTAACGGATTTTTTATGAGATACATGCAGAAACTATGAAATGATTTTCCTCCTCTACAACGCAAGACCCATGCACACTGCACCGACCACACTAGCAAGGATACCTGCTTCCCAGCCATGCATACGACGTTGCAACGGCGCTTGTTTCGAGAGCGACATGCCCGCCGCACGACTCGTCGTGGTGCCTGAGCCTGCACCGCCTGCAGCGGCAGTGCCGGTCCCACCTGCGCCAGATCGCTGAACACTGGTTGCACCAAGAATAACGGTCCGTGAAATAGATGGAATCGAGGCAACAGCTGCAGCACCGGGTGAAGAGCGATTATACACAGCGCCAGGAATACCAAAAGCACCGGGCTGGATGGGACTAATCTGAGAAACGCCATCGTACGCGCTTTGGGCAAGTCCAATGAGACCATTCGGTTCATCATAAACGACATAGGCAGAGCGCAAGAAGGAGTCGCCGAGGATATAGCTTGCATCTGCAGTCGGTTGCACGCCAAACAACGAAACGACACACACTTGACGACCTGGGAAGCCAAAGGAAGAGCCAGCTGCAGAGGGATAAACACCGTCAAGCATGGCAGCGAGCGGGATCCGGATCTTGGCATTGTTGGCAAAGTACCAGTCAATTGTCTGGTTTGTTGTTTGTGTACAAGGTAGCGCCATGAGTGAACCAGACGCGGTATCAATCACATTGGCACCAAGACCTTGTGCAATAGCAGCGAGCAAATCTGAGGGAATATAGGTCGAGGTCGTACCGGAGTCAAGGGTTGGTGCAAGTGCTAGGCTGGGGGCAACTGTTGTTGATGAATTGTTGATACCCAGCGCTGCAAGGGAGACTGAGAAACGAGCACCGAGCTCTGTTGCGTCGTCCACAATAGGCACCATGATTAGCGGGCCAGAGTATCGACCTGCGTCGACCCCACTAAGAAGCAGCTCGCCAGAGTACTCATCGTCCAGGAAGAGCGAGAAGGCCTCAGTCAAGATTTGACCTGCGTTCCTAAGCTGTTGCTGAATTGTCTGCGGCGTGTAGATGGACGCCGGCTGCTGTTGCAAGGCACCAGCAATGGAGGAGAAGCCCTGGACGGGCGCTTGTGGCGACATACCAATGATACCGCCAATCGGCTCAAGACTGCCAGGACTGTAGCTGTACTCCACCAAGCCAAACTCAAACGTACTATCTGTCAAACCGAGGAACGTACCCGTGTCTTGTACGATGCGCCCGATCGAGGTCGTACCGTCGACATAGGCAATTTGGAACACGGAGGAGTTGCCTGGCACAGTATTGGTGCTAGAAGCATTCGGATTGAAGCAACTCGCTTGCTGGCAGATGGTTGTGCGCTGTCCACGACGCGCTGCTTGTGCAGGCGTATCGCCGGGCACGAAGTTGGAGATGTTGGCGGCATTAGCCCATGTCAAGGGCGATCCGGTATCCAGAATCAACTGCAGCGTCTGTCCTGGTGAACCAACCGTCAAGTTTGCTGTATAACTCGAGTAGCGCGGCGTGATGGTGAGTGTTCCATTTGCATATGGCTGCGCCTGCCGCTTGCGCATCGCCATGGTGGTGCCAAGGACAGTGTCTTGCTTTGTGAGCGGCACCCGGATGTACATATCTGAAGAGGAGACGACATTGTCGGCAGAGAGCCCTGCTGCTCCTGTAGTGAAGACTGCAGCGAGGGCGAGCAGTGTGGCGACCATTGCTTGTGTAACGGTGACGCGCCTTGGGAGTTTGGGGGATGTTTGCTCGACGGTTGCTGCTCGATGTTGGAGTCGACTGAAGTGTGAGACAAGGAGCCTTCTAGTCAAGGACAGTAACCAAGGAGTAGTCCTTTAGGTTGATGGATGGTGGATGGGTCGTTGCGGTTGTGCGTCACTTTTAAAGTCTGCTGCCAAGCCTCGACCAGCGACCAGCGACCATCTGGACAACTCCTTTCAAGTGGCCTGTAGGCTGAGGAGGGATCTCGTTATATCATGCATCTATGCTATTTGTACATCGTCTCTGCTCCTTCATCTCCTCTTCTGCGATGCAAACAAGTCTGCAAAGTCCGACTCTATGGCCGCAGCAGCTCCAGCTGACTGGCCACCTCTCGCACCAGCGAACGATCGACCAGACGTCCTGGCCGATGGGCTTCCTCCCATACTACCACCACGCCCACCAGCATAGCCTGCTCGCCGGTTCGTTGTGTGGTGGGCAAAGCTCGGTGCCCGTGTTCTTGTGATAACCTTGTATGCTTGGTCCAATGCACCCACCACACCTTTGACAAGCGGGTCACGCACAGGATCTTGCGTCAAGGAACCGGTCCCACCACGACCGCCACGTCCCAAAAGATGCTCCATGCTGGCCGTGCCAAGATTGGCAAAGGTGCGTTCCAGGTACGACTGGAGCAAACGGTTGAAGGGGATGATGGCAGATTTTTGCTCGCCACGCGTATAGAATGGTACCCATTCATCCACGCGAATAATGGCACCATCCAGCTTGGACTCACCACCAAAGAACACCACCGACAGGGGCGATGTTCGCGTACAGCCACGCAAAGCAATCTGTGAGCTGTCTGCTTGAGTCTTTTGCGCATAGACAAACAAGGCACCGACAGGGATAGCCGTTTCAGAAGATACCCGACCCCAGCGATTGCCATTCGAGCCTTTCGGCGCTGCCAACGATGATTGATGTATCACGGCAGCATTGTCAGAGGCTGTTCGTAATAACCGCGCATTGATTGTTTGTACCGCGAGATTCGGATAAAAGCCAGCAGTGGCGAGCGCTGCCTGCAATGCCAACGAGTTTGCATTCACATTCTCCTCTGGCGTACCATACATCTTGGCTATGCCTCGCTGTTTCCGCGCAGGCGCTAGTAAGCCAGTCTTGGCGACAGTTTCAAGTGTCTGTTCACAAGTCCTTGCCAATTGCACCATAGAACCAAAGTGCAGGAAATTGCGGAAACACCAGTCTTTCGCTGCAGCCATACCTTGTTCGGCTTGCACGGCACGCCATTGCTGAAATGCATGCACCACAGCAAGAACATCACTACCTGTACCAGCTGCAAAGCCGAGCTTGACATCATCAGCTTCAGCGCGCTTCTCGAGTGGGCGAAGGAAAGGATCCTTGACTTCAGCAGCAGACGCCATGATCAAAACTGGATCCAAGCACTTGAAGATGGAACCCAGCAGGACCATCTTGCCAAGCGATGGACGAACCGGTAGTAAGGATAGTACCTTACCGAGTGGTGTCAGGGCTTCATTCTCGTCAAGCGCAGCCAGCGCCTGCAGGTGATCAATCGAGGCTTCCACGGCCGCTGGCGAAGGCGGCTCAATTGCTTGTTGCAAGAATGCACGAATATCCTCAATCTCCATACTCTTGATTTGCAAACAAAGCTCCTGCAGATCTGTACGAAGAATTTCAGGCTGTGGCGCCACTTCAAGAGATTCATAGCGCTTTTCAGAAATCATACTGTAATAGTGACCATGCTGGACACGACCAGCACGTCCTGCACGTTGCCGGGAGTTGGACTTGCTGATCCAGGTAGAGATGAGGGCTGAAATGCGTTTTGCTTGATCGTATTGTGTTTCGCGGTGCTTGCCTGAATCAACGACATACACGACATCTGGAATGGTAATACTCGTTTCTGCAATGTTGGTGGAAAGGATAATCTTGCGATAACCAGGCGCGAGCTTCTCAAAGACTTCCTGCTGCATCTGTGGAATGGCAGAGTGAAGCATGTAAATCTTGAACATGGGTTCATTGACAATATCGACGCCAAGCGGCTTCGTTGTGGTGAGCAGACGATTGAGTGCAGTGATTTCTGCCAGACCAGGCAGGAAGACGAGAATACTGCCATCTGTTGTAGTCTTCAGCAAATGTCCAATAGTCAAACTCATCAAGCCAACAGGCGTCGTTGTGTCTTCCTTGTCGACACCGACATCAAGCTCACCATCTTCACCAACAATGCCTTGAGACTTCCAGTCAATGACGGCACGCTCATCGCCATCTTCACTGTTGCGCTCGCTGACGGGTGCAGAAATGCTGAATGTTGGCGCCTCTGTGATTTCACGCATCACATAAGGTGCTGTTTCACGCGAACCAAGCTCTGATACAAGCTTTCGATCATAGCCCTTGAGCAAATCGACAATCTCCTCGAGCGGATGGTGTGTCACTGGGAACGTCCGGCCAGGCACCTCAATGAATGGGCATCGGCCACCTGCAAAGTTTTGACCAAAGTACTTGCAAAACAAGGTCGTGTCAATCGTTGCGCTCATAAGAATGAGCTTCACGGGGGATTTGCCAGCCTTGCGGCGCGCATTGAGCAGTTGCTTGAGGATGACAAGCAGAAAGTCGTTCTGGAGGCCTCTCTCATGCACCTCATCCACAATAATATGTGAGATGCCATCTAGCGTGGTGTCTTGATTATCTTGAAGTTGGCGAAGCAAAATACCTGTCGTGCAGTATGTAACTGACCCTCCATATTTGGGTAACTTGGCATCAAATCGAACCTGGTATCCAACAGACTCTTGTAGCTTTTCGTCACGCTCCACGGCGACTCGCTGAGCAACTGACACAGCAGCGATACGACGTGGCTGCGTACAGATGATATTACATGTACTGCCTGTACCATTCAGCGTCTCATGCTCAAGAATGAGTTGAGGCAACTGAGTCGTCTTGCCAGATCCCGTTGCGCCAACGACGACGCAAATGTCATTATCCAAAACGAGCTTCATGACTTGGTCTCGATATTGCACCATCGGCAGTGCTTCACGCTTCTCCCGCAAGGGGCCAAGACTAGGTTCCTCCAGGTAGCGGTTGTATTGGTTGCGCATTGCAGCAGACTTTCTCTCGTGCTCTTCCGGCGACAATCCTCGGGCCCGGTAGTACTGTGTGCGTTGTTGCCTCCGAGCATCAGGCTCATCCTGCTGATGATCCCGTGAATCGCGCTGCTCGAGCTTGGAAACTTCACGAATGGTGGTGTGCATAATAGTTGTTGCCGAATGATCCACATCAATATCAATAGGCTTGAGAGGCTTGAGCACCTCACCATTACCACGCTTCATCTCCTTCACAAACTTTTTCCAAACATCAGGACTTTCCCGCTTGAGAGTCAGTGCCGCAGAGATGTAGGCCAAATCTTCACCATCCTTCTTGTTGGCACCGGCCAACTCGCTGACAAAGGTGCGCTCTGCGCGAGACTTGGCTTGAACGCCGTCTCCATTGGCGACAGGCGCTACTTCTGTGTCGGCCGTCATGCCTTCAGCTTGTGGCATATGCAACGTTACTTGACCAAGCCAAGACGAGGATCTGCCTTTGAGACCTTTGCCATTTTCCACATCCATAGCTTGCCAAGCGCGGAAATGGTAGCAGTAGAAATCAACGAATTGCTTTGCGCTGGCCAGAGTCAACTTCGTATAGTCCTTGACAAGTAGCGTGCCATCGCCCGTCTGTTCATGCATTTGCTCAGCAGCGACTTTGAGAGCAACACAAGCAGCCTTTTCTGCCATCGCTGGCTGACTTGCTGTTCCATGTCCTACCAAATTCAACTCCTTGATCTCGACTGTGGCGCGATGCAGTTCTCTTGACTTGAGTCTTGGGCGACGGGAGCGTATTGAGAAGGTTGGTAGGCAGTCATGCCGGGCAGCAAAATTGATGATATCGAGACGTGGATCTTTTTGTTGAACAAGTATGTCATTCGACACCGATGCATGCTCACCACCAGGCAAGATTGTTTTAAGAAGGCCTTTTTGGTGCAACTGTGCAATAGCATGCAAATCTGCATTCTCCTTTGCCTGCTCGGCGCTCTTGCCATCACCAATGCATTCAAGTATCAGACCGGTGTCCAGGTCAATGGTGAGTTGACAATGGAAAGCGCAGGTAGCATTCGCAGCTTGTCTAGTCAAATTGCGCTTGACTAGCAAATTGGCCGCTGTAAGGAGCTCGGAAGGGTAATCGACAGGTTCCTTTGCAAGTCCATAATCAGCTGCACGAGGCAACTCATACGTATTATTGATGTATTCCTCGGTGTACAGAACACGATTCCCCCTACTTTGCGAGCCGCGATTTCTCTGCGACTGTCCTGCACTACCGAATCGGTTGCTGCGTCCACTTCTCTGCTGATGGCGAGCAGGTTGCCTTCCTTCCGGAATAGGGGTAACCAGTTTCTTCCACTGCTTTCCACCACTACCGAACCCGAATTTGGCCGCTGCTGGCGCTTCGCTTCTGCTCGTATGACTAGCGGCTTGTGGTGCTTGGCTCGTTGCCGACGCTGTGAATGCACGCGCTGATGCTGCGACATGCTTGATGGCGCCTTTGAGCATGCTTTCGTCTTTCTGCTTTTTAGACGGTGTGCTGGATGAGTCTGCTGGGCCGTCTGTATGCTTCCTTTTCTTAGGATAGGGCATACAACATGGGCTGAGCTACAATGGATGCGCTCCTCGTCTGCCTGGTAGCCAGCTGCTGAGGTCATGTTTTGTCTGCGTCAAAAAAGTTGAGTTCATCCCACGGTGTCAGGAACAGACTCGATAGCAAGAGACAAGGGAATGAATGTCTGAACACCCGCTACGGCTCCTGCTGCTGCTGCATGGCCTCGACCAGCAAGTCATGGCCAGAGGTACTCGCTGAAATAGTAAAGCTCACTAAAGAAAACCCAAAGCTGCTTAATCAAATTCGCGAGCTACGTGCTACGCAAGACCTGAATGAACGCGGATGGGCAGCAGCGCGTGCCAAGATCCAGCAGGACTTTATCAAAAAGCGAGAAGCCAATACAGTTATCCGTGCTGTCGGTGGCTCAGCTGATGATGCGCTCATTGATGAAGAAGAGAAGGCAACGCTCAGAAAGTATGATGAAAAGCTCATCTTGGCGTTCAAAACAATGCTCGCAGCGCAGCAGCAAGCGCTCATTGGACTAGGTCTGCCGATGCCAAGTAATCAAGAAGACATGCACAAAGTTGGGCGATTGCTAGACACACTGCTTGGCACGGATGATTGACTTCTGCTCTATGAAAGGCTCGTGACGTAATTGCGGTAGTCGACATTGTGCAAGCAGACGTGAAAGTGTTCAAGCGCGCCAATGCTCTTGAGACTGGGCGGGTTGAAGAAGAAGACGACGCAATCGCGCGGTAGATCTTTACACAGGTGCGTGTATATGAAGGACTCGACACACTCTTGTGTATCGGGCTCAAGCACGCCGTCAGCGTCTTGGGGCAGAGCATGCTTCAACCAGACAACGAGGTGCGTAACGTCATCCTCAAAGCCATAAGGAAAGTCATTCTTGAGGCACTTCCAATCTCTTTGATCTTGAAACAGACCAGGTGCAGCTACTTGAAACCCCTGCGAAGAGATGAGTCTTCCGTTTTGTAAGGTCGTGCACTTGTGGGCATCTGTAGACTCTACGCCATCGATGCGCTCCCAGTGAAGTCTTTCTTGTAGAATGAAGGCTTCTACTCCTGGATACGTCTGCAGCACTTGTATTTTCCAACGAAAGTATTCTTCTAGCTGAGCTGGCGTCCGTGTCAATGCTGCCAAGTCATTTGCTCGTATCAAGTCAACAAGCTCTGCCCATCCTGTGAGCTTCGGTGTCCCGTCAGCGTTGACACGAGCCTGCGCTCTGAGGATAGAGGTCTGGTCATCGGCAACCATGGAGATGCAAGTAAGAAGCTGTAGAGTAAGATCATGGGGCAGACTGCAGCTCAAGCAAGACCAAGAGCGTCAAGTATGGGTGAGACAACAGTCACATAGATCCATCTTTAGTATAACATACACACATTAAACACAATCATGCTGAAGGCATGACACTCCGCATCTCATTTACCTGATCTTGATTCCTTCCTTGCTCCACACTGTTGCTCTCCATCAACTTGCGCGCTCCAGGTCGAATGTGGTTGTGCACCTTACTCTGCTGTCCTTGCTTCTTCTTGTGCCGTGCAGCAGACGGTCTGTAGCCGTTGGGATTGGAGTCTTGCTGGCAGCAATCAATCAAGTCAAAGAACTTATCCTGCAAAACCATCTCGGCCGTCCAGCGGGTATCGGGGTTAGGATCAAACATTCCCTTCATGGAGGTGAAGCTGGAAGCCGGTAATCTGCAAAATGGCGCCTTCTTTCGAAGAGGATCACGACAGTCATCGAGTGTAGCGTCCGTGACGGAATGCACGGTATGCTTGCTTGCATAACTGCCAGGGAATCCATTGTCGCTGCTGTGTACACTTGAATTTTGTCGAGAGATGGGCGTTCCAGGCATACTACCATTCGGCGACATGGCTACCTCGCCACCTTCGTAACCTGGCAAGAACTTATTTGGCTCGTAGCGCTTGAGATTGTTGATGTATTTGCTCCAAGACTTATTCTTGTTGGAGATTCGTGGATCGGCTCCTTCACCACCAAAAGGATACGCATTGAGTGCAGCCGCAGGCGAGTCATTCTCCCACGTCAAAAAGTGGAAGACACATGCACATGCCCAAATGTCAGCCTTTAGTCCGTCATACGCTGGTCCGTCCCGTGACCCGCTTTGATAGGCTTCTGGAGGAATAGAGTGGTCTGTTCCAACGACACCGCGACATGACTCTGCATCAGGACCAGAGACAAATACACTTGTACCGAAGTCTGCGAGTTTAAGCTGCCCATGGCCATTCATGAGCATGTTTTCAAGCTTAATGTCGCGATGAGCGATGCCTTGCTGGTGCATGTAGTTGACGGCAAACATGAGTTGCTTGTAACAGCAATTCTTCTCCGCTTTGCCCATGACGCCTTGATCAATCGCATTGTAGGCGTGGTAGTGCAAGTCAAACAAGTCGCCACCGATACAGTAATCCATCACAGCGACAAACGATTGTTCGCCAAATTTGTGGTCCTCAACGCAGATATCCGCCAGCTTAACAATGTTGGCATGCGACAAAGCACAATGGACGCGAAATTCACGAACGAGCTTTGCACAGTAGAATCCCTCATCCTCCTTTTCCCGCTTCTTGGCGAATGTCTTGACTGCAAAAAGACCAAGATCACCACCTTGTGATTCAGGATGGTATTGCGGGTTTTTACCAGACTTCAAACGAGCGGTACGGACAAGCCCGCCGGCACCTTCGCCAACTTGCCCTTTTGCGCCCTTCTTGGGAATCTTGAGGAGTTTTGAATCAGCTTCCTGGTAGACGTAGAGGTTGTCGAATTTAGGGAGTTGTCCGGTAATAGCACCCCAACCTGCGCCGCGAACAAGGGATGTCTTGCTGAGTGTCCGTGAGAGATCTGACATACTTTGACCTGTGCCCGATCGTGGCCGCCCAGGAATATCCACAGCAACAGGCGCGCCATTGGCTTTGTGATTGAAGCTCGACACGCGCCGCACATCAGCACCACCAGCATTTGGTGTACTTTGCTTATCCTTGTCCTTGGACCAGAACCCGAAAGTCGAGCGCGACCGGACGGGTTTCGGCATGAAATCTGGGTCATCTTGCAACGCATCCATGATACTCGGTGACGCTTGCGCCTCTGTATGATGAGGTGGATGCGCTGTGAAGGTGGGAGAATGTGCTGCTTCTCCTTGCATACTGCTTGCACTACTCTGTGGCAAATCATACACAGAATTTTGTCTGCTCGGCCCACGGGAGACGCCAGGAGTCACTGCAGGGGTTGTGCCGCGCGACTCACCCATGCTGAACATGGGCCGTCCACCCTGTTGAACGGGCGGTGTTTGTAGGCTATTGTTGGAGGGAGAGCGTTGCCGACGCATACTTTCTGCTGGTTGTGAAACATCTTGCGTGCGCGGATGAACGAGCTCGACCTGATTACGCTCTGCTTGTGCTTGTTGGAAGGATTTCTGGTCATCAACGGGTGAGCTCACGGCTTGTTTGTCTTTGTGCTTGCCAAAGATGTGAAGACCAGACAGCTTGCGGATGAGACTATGTCCGCCGGCCTGCTTGACGCCTGATGTACTCGTCTTGCGAACAACACCCCCAGCCCCTTCGTGAGCAGGCATGGTAGATGCGCGCGACGGCACTCCATTTCTACCTGGCGAAGGCGGAACACCGCGTCCCGAAGTCGCAAGTGGTCCATCCGGTAGAGAGAGCGGGCTTGGCGTATGCACATCATGCGCTGCTTGTTTCCCTGTCGCGCCAGAGATGGGAACGCCCGCAGCAGCAGGTTGGTGCAGGACGGGCGAGTGGGAGCCTGATTCATCCGACTCTGCAGCGACGTCTGCTTCAGACTCTTCGGGAATCGGGGCCTTGAGGTCGAGCGGCGCCGGTGTTGATGGAGACATGTCTGAGTTGCGCGGCGAATGCTCTGGTGCGTCATCGGGCGTAGTGGGAGATAGTGCAGCGTTGAACATGGCGAGTCGCTGTTGATAGAGGTTCGGTTATTGTCTGCGCGCTTGATGTCTATTTCTAGACGCTGATAGGGCAATTACAAGGCACACTGGGGCTTTGTACTAGCTGTTGAGTGCCGTTTGACGTTACTCGAGGGCGAAAATTGTCGTCGATGCCACAATCGGCAGAGGTGAATGACTAGTCTTTGCTTGGATAAGAAGGGAAGAGGCGACTTGCTGGATCCTCCTTGTACCCTGAGCCCGTCGAAAGAGCTGCCGACGCGGAAGGAGGTAGCGGGTGAGGGAGTCGAAGTCGAAGTGCTTGGTGGTGAGTGAGGAGAGGGAAACTGGGAAGGGCGCGGGATCCGGGAAGGATGACCAACCCTCGTATATAGCGATGGCTCATGACTACAAGTGTATAGAGGCTGTGAATGCACGGAGCAGAGGTCAGGCTGCTACAGGGAATCTCGTCAACCGTGCTCTTGCATCCTCCTTCAGAAGGCCTGCTTCTAGGCGCTCCAGGCGGCTATTTATCTATAGCGAAGACTGCATGCCCGGCCGTTCTTCCTTGGGCTTGTCCTACATAGAGACTAAAGGAAAATAGAGCCAGAGGCTCATTCGAACAGTGGGATTAACCAAAGATACTTCCGGCCTTGTCATATGGAGTGCGACCTTGATTATTGATGTGCCTATATCTTGAGAGTACAGAATGAGCTACCTCTTGCCTCCTAGGTCAAAGGAAATGTAGCAGGACCTCGAGGGTAGTCCCATGAGTATCGTCTGCACCTCTGCTCTTCTTTGAGCCTTTTCTTAGCTTGTGTCATAATCTGTCGCCAATATCTTTGGAACAGAAACGGCAGCGACAACGACGACCAAATCATACACAGTCCAGCATGCAGCCGGCTCGGATACTCCTCAAGCGATCCGTATGGAAAGGTACGCAGCTCACATTCTTCTTCATTCCTATACTGATCCTGCAGGTCCATTCGTTGTCTCCTTCCCTATGTCCCTCTCTGAAGCCCTCAAGAAACGCACTCCCATCCGGACGCAAGCACGCGCCTGCACGATCCTACCGGCCTTTGTCGGCTTGCGCTTCATGGTACATAATGGCAAAAACTACCTGCCGGTCGAAGTCACAGAAGAGATGGTCGGACACAAGCTCGGTGAATTTGCAGCAACACGGCAAAAGTTTAGCTATAAGCAGACGAAGAACAAGTAATGGTTCTGTGGTCGTGTCTCTTATCGTGCATAGAAGCGAGCGTGCTGCATTAAATTATCCATCTCAGAAGAAGAGCATTCGCTACAATAATCTATTTATACGCTCTGCCATGCACATGTGGTCTACAAACGTCCCTTCACTGCTTACCGTCAACTGGACGAGCACACTGCGTTTGCATCTTCGTTGACGTCTGCATCGCCTTCATCAACGTCCTAGAGGATGCGTTAGCCCAATCTGCTGCAATGTATCGGAAAGCGCAGACTCTAGATCCTCCTCATCCTCTTCCACACGTTCCTGCCTAGAGCGTCGAGCTGGCGTTGTAGTCTCCTCCTCGTCCTCCTCCTGTAGTCGGCCTGCAGGCACGTAACTATCTGGAGGTGGCGCATACAACAGCTCTTGCATCGGAACAGAGTGTCCACCAAAAGACGCACTTGGCACATCAACTGGAATGTGAGTGCCACTTGTACGCCGACTAGTTGAACCGCCTTCCACAACAGAGACCGGTTTCGTTGTAGCTCGCTCCGAAATGCGGCTCTCATCCGCCGGTGCAGACGCTTCGCCAGATGCTTGTAGCTCTGTCGTTGCAACTTTTCCCTTGTTCTGCTGTTCACGCTGTTGTCGTGCTTCATCCTCAAGCATAGATAATCGAATCGCCTCTGCAAGCTGTTGATCCTCAATCGCAGCCACTTCACGTCGTCTCAGTCGTCGAGCTTCTCTTCTCGCCTCACTTCCCCCTTCCTCACCTGATCGTGTTGTCGCACCAGCAAGCAACAGCATAGCTGCTTCCGCTTGTGCCCTCCTCTCCTGTCTCTGTAGATGAGCCGTCAATAATGCCGCATTCGCAGCCCGTCGAGCAGCACGATCTTTTGCACGTTGCAACTTGGCCGTCCAATCAGGTCGAATCATATCCGTCAAAACCACTTCACTTGCATTAGCAGGAACATCGCGTTCACTTGCTGCAAAGGGTTGAAAGGCAGGGCGATCATATCGGAGGTCGGGTTGTGTGTAAATCACGCCAAAATCAGACACGTTGCAGTAAGGACATACGGGCGATTCCATAATCAATGTTTCTGGGTTTTCCGGTGGTGGTTGAGGGTCATCGGCATGCACGACAGGTGCATGGGGGTTGGGACGACGAATCTGGACAAAGCACTCTGTACAGATAGGTTGACGACAACAGCGTGTCGTGGCAATGTTGACTGGGTAGTAGAGAAAGCAGATGGGACACTCAACAGCATACTTGTAGAGGAGCACGCCAAATGGGACACGCGGTGTCTTTTGTAGTTGATGAACCGTTGAGGATGAATCAACCGTTACTGCGCGTGGTCGTTGTGGCCGGCTTGTTGTAGGCGATTGACCACTGCTGACTTCCACATAAGATGACGGCCGTGACGGTGATCCAGCAAGCGACGGCTGTAAAGAGCGCGTGCTCGGTCCAGCACCACTTGGATCATGAATTGAACTCAATAGCGCTTGATTATACGCAGTTGGTGGCAATGCCTTCCGTAAAACATTCAAGAGCTTTTCATCGGACCAGCTTTCATCGTAATCATCGAGGCCTTTATAGTAAGGCGCTAGCTTCCTAGCAAGCTGAAGGGCGCGCACCACAGACTTCTTCCAATCTTGCGCAGAGGTGTAGATGGCCAAACCTGGTTCGAGTGTCAAGCTACCGCCATCAATATGCGTGATTTGCTCCTCTTGCGTGCGATAGCTTGTATTGGACGGCGTATTGCCCATCGCTGGTTGTAGACAGTCTTGGTCTCAACGCGTCAGCGCGGGGTTGAGATGGGCGACAATTATGGTGTCCCTAAGAGTTCCGCTAGATTGCGATGTTCTGGAACCAATCGCCTTTCCGGCCTTGATGCACCGATGGAAGGCCTGTCTGCCTCGCTGTCTCCGGCTCTGGTACTCGTTGTCCTGGTCAATTCCGGTGTCTTGGTCTGACATGCGCTGGCTGGCACTTGGCACCTCACGTGCGAATTCAGACACCACGACCAGGAACCACTCGAGCTGGGTCTTCCGTCTTCTTGCTGTGTCGCTCATGTGCTCCTAGACATGTATTAAATTCACGCTATTGCTATACACTATCATAAAATGCTCAAAGTTGCCTATCTTGGGCCCAAGGGCACCTTCACCTACCAAGCATCTCGGCAACACTTTGAACAGCCAGGCTCTGCAGAAGCATATATCTACGACCCGGTAGAAAATCTATCAGATATTGTTGCTGCTGTCCAAGAAGGCAGAGCAGACTATGGAGTCATTCCATTTGAAAATAGCACAAATGGTCATGTCGTACCGACCCTCGATCTCTTCCGAGCCATCGACCCACAATGTGCTCAGGTCACGGCTGAAATCTACCTCAATGTACATCAATGTCTCTTAGCCCTCGGGGAGATGTCAGACATAGAGCGTATTTACTCACATCCTCAAGCATTTGGGCAATGTGAGCGCTACCTGGCAGAGGCGTTACCCAATGCCAAGCGCATCAACGTCAGTTCTACAGGGGAAGCAGCGCAGCTTGCCGCCAAGGATTTCGGATCAGCGGCTGTAGCATCGCTTGCGTCTGCTGAAGCCGTGGGACTCCATTTACTAGCAAAGGACATTGAAGACAACGCCAATAATACAACACGCTTCTTTGTCCTGCAGCCATTGACTAGCACCAACACGAAAGCGACAGCACCTGAAAAGACACTAGCCCGACTTGTTGTACCACATGCAGAACCCGGCAGCTTGGCTCAAATCCTGCAGAAGTTTGCCATCTTTGGCTTCAACCTCACCAGCATCTGCTCGCGACCCTTGCCGATCACGGACAATCAAAAGTGGCGGTATGTCTTCTTTATTGAATTTGAAGGTGGACCGTCAGAGGATGATCGTCTCTCACAGCTCTTGCAACAAGTACAATCAGAGAGATTAGCAGAGCATCTCTCCTTTCTTGGTCATTTCACAGATCTCCGAAGACTTGCATCATAAACGCTCTTCATTCTATTTACAGTCAATTCATAGACTAAAGAGTCGACTCGCGAATGCCCACACCTCCCTTGGATAATTGCTGCTTTTGGGACTCTGCCTGTGTACTCGTTAGCACCTCTCCAAAACGACCCCGACCAGCCGTCGTATCATATGCTCGAGCAACTCTCGCTGCACCTTCATCACCTTGAGAAAACGCATACCCACGCTGTTTCCGCATCCGTTGAACTTGTCGTACTTTGCGAATGGCTTTCTGGAATTGTTCCATGCGTGGACGGTAATCGGCGACATTGTACTTTTGAATCTCTTGAATGTGGTGGTAGGACTGTGGGTAGTACATGCGCTTGACGTACTTCCAACAAAAGTCTCGCATCAAGCAGGCAATAGGCAGGAGAATGACAGTTGCCCAGAAGACCATATTGGCGTAGAGATGACCAATGATGCCAGTGTACTCGGTCGAAAAGCCAATAGCTGGTGCAATCAGCGCATATAGCGGCAGCCAGCCAATCCAAATGGCAAAGGAACCAGGAATGGCAATCCATGTCCACTTTGTCCACAAGTTAGTGATGAGTGCCGCTTTTCCGAGGACTGTTGCAAGAACTGCCGTGTATATAGTAGTTCCCCAAACCCAGTGGCCACCGACAATGCCATCCCGCTCTATACCGTCATTCCAAAAGATGGCAACACCAGCAAGGTAGATGATGAGGGAGTGGTAAAAGCCATTGGCGACCCAGGACCAGAACGTGGTCCGATTGAAGAATTTGCCTTTCTGACCTAGCATGTACAGCTGTGGGTAGCGATCGAGAAGCCTTGCACTAATGAACTGGTCAAAGACACCCATCACAATGGGTGGCAAGACGGTGAAGAGGACATTGTACAGTGAAATGGTCCACGACTCATAAATGACTTGTCCAGAGAAGCCATTTTGAAAGGCATACCAAAACTGCGTCATGTAAAGTGTGATGTTCTTGTAAAATGAAAACAAGATGAGCTTTGACAAGCGCTGGTAGCTCCATGCACCATGCACGAGCAACAACTTGCGAAGAAATCTGAATTGGCCAATAGCGATATCGGCACTCCTTGCAGCTTGTAGACCTTCCATACCAGAGATACCAATACCAACGTGCGCTGCTTGAATCATAGAAACGTCGTTGGCACCATCACCGATGGCAAGGAGAATGGCCTTCAAGTGCTTCTTGACCAACTTGACAACAAGCGCCTTTTGCAACGGCGAGACACGACAGCAAATGACTGCTTTGCACAAGACTGCCAAATCCAGAAATTCACGCTCTAGGTCCTTTTCAAGGGCAAAGCCAAGTGATTTGCCATCAATTACAAGAGCAAATACTTCTGGTTCAGATTGTGGCGTTGACCGGCACGCATGGAGTCGTCTTGCAAGCGCTTCACGAGTCGCCTCCTTGGTTTCTTCATTGATGATGATGAGAATCATTTCTTCGCTAATGAGCTTGCAACTCATGCCAATGTTGATGGCTGTTTCTTGGCGATCGCCTGTCAAGACCCATACCTTGATGCCTGCAGTCTGGAGTGTCGCAATTGTTTCAGGGACGCCTTCTTGCAATCTGTCTTCAATAGCGGAAGCTCCAAGCAAGGTCAGATCCCGCTCGATCAGTTCTGCTGCCTTGTCGAGTTCGTCTGCACGGTTGTTGATGGTGGTGGCCGCTTTTTCGAAAACAGAAGCCCACTCTCTGTACTCGCTCTCGGGAATTTCGCGGTACGCTAGACAGAGCGTACGAAGACCATCCGTTGCATACTCCTCGAGATGCTGCAAAGTTCGCTCGATGTTGGGTGTGCCTTGACGCAAACGCTCGAGAATGACAGTATCAGCACCTTTACAGTAGAGCCGTACGCGACCGTCTGGGCAGCGGAAGATGGTGGACATGCGCTTCCTAGTCGAATTGAATTCACAGATATTGAGAAGGGTGAATTCATGTTCTTTGCCCTGTACCTCAATAGTAACGGATTTCGGACGTCGCGCAACGAACTTGTAGCCCAGGTCGCAGGCGCCCTGCACCAGAGCGCCCTCATCAGGTGACGCAGCTTGATACTTGATTTCTCCGGGCTTCTCGCCGTTTCGCTCAGGGATGACGGTATGACAAGTCGCAAGCAGTGTTAGGAAATGATGCATAATCTCGCGGGACGGGTGTTCAACAAGATTTTGCTTGAGCGTATTGAAGTCAAACACGCCAAATTCTTCACCATCGACAAAATGTCCCTTGTTGTCTTCCGGGACCACTTCTGAATAGGCAACACCAGCAATGGAGACTTGGCGGAATTCCATCTGGTTGCGCGTCAAAGTACCCGTCTTATCGGAGAAGATGTACTCAATCTGACCGAGCTCTTCCACCAAACTTGACGTGCGGCAATTAGCCGCAGTATCTGTTTCAGCATAATACATGTCGAGGTCGGCACTGATGAGTTGTGCTTGAACAAATTTGCAGAGCTCGACCGTGACGAAGAGCGAGATGGGCACCAAGTTTGAGTAGAGAATCCAGAATGTGAGCAAATTGAGGAAGAAGCCGCCGACTTTGCTGGTGGAGGAGATATCAAGATAGCTCAACTGCGTGCCCTTTACGGTATTGAGGATGAGATAGCCAGCAGAAGATATGACTGCAAGAACAATCAAAATGGTAAACAGAAAGACGATTTGCACATTGACCATCTTTTCCACTGCAGTCACCTTGATGGGCGTCGAGGTAGCGTTGCGCATCAGCTTTGTTTCATGACCAGTAAAGATGACAATGCCATAGATCCACTGCGTGTTACGGAGCTGTGCACCACGCAACAAAAGCTGATCCGGACTGAGTGGTATTTCGCGCATGCCAGCACCTGTGTCCATGGTAATGGTTGCCTCAAACGTATACAGGCTGTTGTTTGGTTGCTCACTTTTAATTTTGCCTTGAACGCGACTCAACTCAACGGGATTAACGAGGTGAGCCGTTTCTGGCAGGGCTTGTTTGATTTTGAGGTTGGTTTCGCCGTCGAGGTTGGCAGTTTCAATGTAGCAAAGTCCTTCCGGCTCAGACGACGAGACGAGTAGTAAATCTGCCGGAAAAGCTTCCTCTGAGGCTACACGCACCGTGTCGCCAACTTTGATGTCGACCCAGCGCTTATGCACAAACTCTGTACCAACCATGACTTGCGTCGCTGATCGATTGAGCTCTCTGTCCTGACCGTGCCGTTTCAAGTCCTCAACAAATTCGCGAATTGCTGATACAATCAACACCACCGTTAGCGGCCCAATGGTTGTCCATCTATTTGTTGGTGAGACATTTGGAATCTGCTGAATGATGGAGGTAAAGAGGAAAAACAAGTTGGCGTACTTTGAGAATTGCTCCAAAAGGAACTTTGGGAGGAAGGTTGCGACATTATACTTGGCTGTACTGACATGGTTGTCAAGATGTCTGTTCGCATCATTCGCTGCTGGGCTATTGACGTGGATGAGACGTGGACCCAGTGTCGCTGGGTCCACTTGCTTCCGCCTGAAGAAGTCTGCGAAGCTACGCTTCCTGGCTGTACTTGGAGCTTCGTCGTGCTCCAAGCCGCGTGTTGCGCCTGGCTCCGTCAAGGGCAGGTGGCTTGGTTCCTGGCCATACCCTACTTTATCCTTGACTTTCCCTACTAGTGATCCCAATGTAGATTGTCGGTGTCGCGCGTCATACGTCTCTTCACCATAAAAAGGCCCTGGTTCTTGATTGCGCATGGGCGTGTCTGTCGCATAGAGCAGCTGCTCGTCGTCGCTGAGCAAGTCTTCCTCGTAGTAATTGCTAAAGGGGTTCGTTCCGCTTGCAACAGAATGCTGCGACTCCTGATACGCTGCATTGGCATAGGGACGCGATGCATGTTGCGGTAAGGGCTCTCCCGCGAACAGATCTGCCTCTCGAGGACGCGTGCCCGCCATCTGTTGGGGCCTTGCTTGGTGGAAGTGCAGGCGATGATGCAAGGCAAAAAGTGATGCTGCTGCGACGGCGACACGGACAGACCCTGTGAGGAGGGGCCCTGCAACGAGGAGGAGTCAAGGGATGGCCGGTGCTGTAGCTGTTGGTCACTGTCGTTTGATCTCAAATTCACCAAAATAGAAAGGAGACACACGTGAGTAGCCAGGACTATAGCGAAATAGAAGCTACCAGAGGGCCTACCTGTGGAATAGACGAGCTAGAGCTTAGGGGCAGTAGAGGGAAGGGCAGAACACCTCTCCCCTGAATCCTGACCCTTCTGCCGCTTGTGCTTCCACTGCCATCGATATTGAGTGCTGCAGCACGTGTGGTTGACGCGACAAGACGCGACTTAGTAGCACAGAGACCTGAATATTACCTGCTCTTGGCTCCTAGTCCAGGCTGCTGCTACTGCTGCTGCTCATGAGCTTAGCTCTAGCTCTAGCTCCTCATCACATTGCTCACCATGTCGAGCGAGCTACCAGGCCTACCAGCTGAAGAAGATGAAGTCAATGAGCTCGCCTACACCTCACAGAAGGAGGCCATGCTCTTCCTTATTGACATTTCCCCTTCCATGCTAAAATCCAACGACAAAGGCACTTGTGCAGCACGCACAGCGCTTGAATGTGCCTATTCTGTCATGACTACAAAAGTTTTTTCTGCTCCAAGTGACATGATTGGCGTTGTGCTCTACAATAGCAAGACATCGCAGCTCGACAAGGACAAGAAGTACTCGACAGTGAGAAAAGAACACATGCATCTGCTTGTTGATCTGGATGTTCCCGGTGCAGACCTTATTCGCGTTGTGCGAGACTTGCTCAAGGAGCCAAATCAATTCAACGAAGTGTGCCAAGCGAGTGAGGAGCGTGCTTCGCCGGCTGAATTAGTTGAGCTCGTTAGAGATATCTTTCAAAATCAAGCCCCTCGGTTCAACTTCAAGCGCTTGGTGTGGATTACAGACGACGATGACCCCATGCGCACACATCGCGCCTTGACGCAACAATTTAAAACACGCACCAAGGATCTCTACAGCCTCGGTGTGACAATCGAACCCATCTTTCTCTCAAATGAGACGCCCTTTGATTCCATCAAATTTTGGGATGATATTATTGAGCGACAGGAGGAAGATGCTGGGGATCTTGTGCTCGAAGGCGAAGCACGACTTGTGGACATGCAAGAAACCATCAAGGCACTCCAAACCCCTAAAAAGGCTACCTTTTCTATTCCCATGGAGATTGCACCAGGTCTTTCTATTGGCGTGAAGGGTTATGTTTTGTTCAAGGAGCAGAAGGTTGTAAGGACAACCTACATTGACAACTCTGGCGCACGTCCACAAACTGCAAAGGCAGACACAACGCTGACGTGCGAAGATACAGTCACAGTGCTGGACAAGACACAAATCAAGCAAGGCTACAAATTTGGCTCTGAGACTGTTACGTTTGATGCAAAAGAGATGCAGCAAATAAAACGAATTGAAGCTCCCGTGTTGCGCATCATCGGCTACAAATCACTTGAAAAGCTCGATTTCAGCCACAACCTCGCTACAGCGTACTTCGTCTACCCGCATGAAGCAACGCATGTTGGAAGCAAGCGAACGTTTGCGGCACTGCATCGTGTCTTGCTGCACAAGAAGCAATTTGCACTTTGTTGGTTTGTTCCAAGACGCAATGCATCACCCGTGGTTGCTGCAATGGTCGCCTCTGAACTTGAATTGTCCGAAAACAAGAAATCTCAGCTAAGTCCACCAGGCTTCTTTGTCATTCCTTTACCGTTTGCAGATGATCTTCGCAATCCACCACGCAGTCGTCCATTGCCATCTGAGGATTTAGCAAGCTTGTTTGGTGATATCATTATTCAAATCACCTTACCTGCTTATGATCCTGCAAAACGTTCCAATCCAGCTTTGCAATGGCATTATAAAGCACTCGAGGCTATGGCCTTGGGTGAGGATGTACCACAACTAGCAGATCAACCGGATGAGTCTTTGCCAAACTTCAAAGCCATTCACAAGCGAGCAGGTAAGGCAATGTCGGCGTTTGTTGAGGCGTTGGAGGTCGCGGTTGAGCAGGTGCAAGATGCTGGACCAGCAGCACCTACGAAGCGAAAAGGTGCATCACCGGTGGCATCAAACAAAAAGGCCAAAACGGGACCAGACGGTGTGCCGAGTTTGGAAGACTTGCGAGCAGCCGTGTTGAATGGAACACTTGGTAAATTCAAAGTCCCTGAGCTTAAAGCCGCTCTCTCGGCGCATGCAAGCGTATTTGATGTCAAGCCAGCCTCGTCACTCAAGAAGCAAGAGATGATTGACTTTATTACAGAAAAGTTGAGTTAGCAACATAGTTATGCAACGCGTTCAATGAGATGCACACCACTGTCGGTATCGACCACTCCAGAGATCTGCCCAGGTTCCAAGGCAAACGCGGCATCCTCAAATGCCTTTTGCATCTCTCCCCTTCCAAAGAAGCCCAAATCGCCACCTTTGCGTGCTGATGAGCAATCTGAATCTGTCACGGCCAATTCACCCAACGAAGCCAAGCCAGCGCGAATCTTGGCTTCGTGTGCAGCCAGAATCGTGAGTGCCTCGTCTTTTGTCCGGGTAATGTTGGGCTAGGTGTCAGCGTTGGCACAGTACGCCAAGACTTACCTCTTTCCATGATGATGGGCGACGTGATCCTTGATGCTTCACCAACAAGTGACTGACGCGGATCTTGGCTCCGTCCTGTGCAGTCGCTCCGGAAGCAGCCGCTTGTCCACCTCCAGAATGGTGAGAAGCCATGTAAACCGCAAGTAGATCCGTGTTGGTGCCAGCAGGAGGTTCCCAGCGCGACTCGGATGTTTTCGCATGGAAGTAGTAAGGCAAGTTGCGCGACTTGCTGTGTCGTACTTGCCAGCCCTCGGGAAGCCCAGACTCACTCATGCTTGCTGTGTGCTGGTTGGTGTCGTTGCAATTGTGGTTTCAAATCGCGGGGGAACAAAAGGGACGAATGCTTTTATATTTTACGAAGAACTAGTAGAAGCCCTGGATGCCAGTGATGGCACGGCCCAGGATCAGAGAGTGCACGTCCGATGTTCCTTCATACGTCGCAACAACATGCAGGTTGTGTGAAATGCGACCAATGTGGTACTCATCCGCCACGGCATTGCCTCCCAGAATCTCCTGCAGTGAACGAGAGCCTTGCAAGGCACGATCGCAGTTTTGGCGTTTAATCATAGACACCATCTCTACTGCCAAATCACCAGAATCCTTGAGCCTGCCGACTTGTAGCGCAGCAAGCAGGCCATAGCCCACATCGGTGGCTGCATTCGCCAGTTTCTGCTGGACGAGCTGGAATTTTGCCAGGGGCTGGTTGAACTGCTGACGGTCTAGTGCGTACTGCCGAGAGAGCTCAAGGCATTGTTCGAGTGCACCCATGACACCCCAGGCAATGCCGAATCGAGCGTTATTAAGGCAAGAAAAGGGACCCTTGAGTCCCTCAACGCCAGGCAACAAGTTGTCTGCAGGCACCGCCACTTCGTCCATTTGAATCATACCGGTGGTTGACGCACGCAGTGACAACTTGCCATTAATCTTGGGCGTCTCGAGACCCTTCATGCCACGCTCAAGCAAAAAGCCGCGAATCTTGCCATCCCAAGCACATTTGGCCCAAACGACAAAGAGGTCAGCAAAGGGAGAGTTGGAGATCCACGTCTTGGAGCCAGAGATGGAAAAGCCGCCACCCGGTGCTTCTTTAGCGGTTGTTTCCATGCTCGCTGGGTCGGAACCGTGGTTGGGCTCCGTCAAACCAAAGGCACCAGCCAGCTCACCCTTGGCGAGGCGCGGGAGGTATTTTTCCTTTTGTGCATCCGTCCCAAATGCATTGATGGGATGCATGACTAGGGACGATTGCACAGACATGGCCGATCGGTAACCAGAGTCAACGCGCTCAACCTCTCGTGCAATCAAGCCATAGGCAGTGGACGAAACGCCTGCACAGCCATAGCCATCGATAGTGGCACCCAGCAAACCAAGCTCGCCCATTTCATTCAAGATTTTGCGGTCATAGACTTCATTGCGGTATGCATCAAGAATACGCGGCTGTAATTTTTCCTGGCAGTAATCGCGTGCCGTTTCGCTGATGGCAACTTCTTCCTCCGTCAATAGGGAAGTGAGGTTGAGCGGATCCTGGTAGGAAAACTTGGCGAAGGATCTTCTGGTGATGTTGCCTGCTGGCTTGATCGACGTTGTGAGCCTTGATCTGAGCATTGTGATAGAGAGACTGGCAAATGGATGAAGTAGTACAAGTTGGTCAAGGCGGGGAGTTTTGTCTTCTTTGTCAGATGCGACAATCGGTAACTGCCGCCGACCACAAACTCAAGCCTGGGAGTACGACTGCTACTGCGGCGCTGAGGCCTAGCATTCACTAGATAATGCATAGAGATGAGTCTGTTATGGGTTGTAAGATGCCTGCGACAAGCTGTATGAGTTTGAAGCGGCTGGCTCTACGAACGTATGCTCGTTGCTGCTCTTACAAGCCGTCATTTAGCCACCTGCTTATCTGCACGTCTTGACAGTGTATGCATGTCATTCAGCTGCAACTACTATATGGAAAGCAGCTGGGCACCAACTGCTTGTCTGCCAAGCTAAAAACCCTTGCGTGCGCCTTGCCAACAAATGATGTCAGCGACGACAACTTGAAGAAGTAAACTTGAAACCATTCTTCTCTATCGGTCTTTATAATGCAGTGGACTAAGCCCAATTTCGAGCTACCAGAGGTACACGAGACTAGCTTCTGTGCGATGACTGACAGCTATGCAGCCTAAATTTGAGTTTTTGTTTCATCTAGAATGCGACATGGAAGACTTTCATCCTATTGGGAAAGGTCCGCATGGGAATAGAGCCACTGTCATCTTCAAAGGCGGTCGGTTCGAAGGCCCAAAGCTAACCGGAACCATCTTGCCTGGTGGCGGTGACTGGGAGATTGTCGCTGATGACTCTACAGCTGTGAGTGTCACTCCTGCTCACTGAACTGCACTGACAAGGCTGTTCTTGGATACACGCTACAACCTTAAGACAGATGATGGTGCAATTATCTACCTGCGAACGACAGGTGTTCGCAAGGGTCCTAAGGACATCCTTGATAAGCTTGGTGAAGATGAGAGCATCACGGCGGACCAGTACTCGATGCGTCTTAGTTTGCAGTTTGAGTGCGGTACGGATAAGTATTCTTGGCTCAACAAGACTGTTGGCTTTGCAGTGAGTGGCCGAAATGGTACCATGGTCATTTATGACGCGTATGCGCTTGTCTAGGCAGCATTCGCTGAGGAGGCTCGAGCTTAAAATTCACTGAACCATACTTCTGTGCAGTTCATCTTCAGGCAGCTTGTATCCGTTCTCGGTTATTCGTAAACATATCTGGTTGGATGGCCTCTTGTTATCATATATGGAGGAGGCCATGGTGATATATTCCCAAAAGATGTTTGGCCTCTCCCACTGCCACGCAACCTTCTATTACTGTGCTGAGTGTCGTATTATGGAGTCCCAGATGTGGCTGAACGTCGCAGAGTCGGACCCGTTCAACAGTCGTGGAACAACTGGTGATAGTTCCGGCTTTAGCGGCGACAGGAACTCAAGAGGCTAGCTTTGCTCATGTGACCGACGGAGCTTTCAATCATAAAAAGTCAGAAGCTTGCCGTCCGACCCTACCTGTATAGACGCTAAATTGTCCAGTGCCGGAGCTCTCTTGCTAATGACTTGGCGGACTTCTTTCATGAGCAATGCTAGTAGGCTCTGCACCTGGAGATGAGCCGATCTGCTGAGCTCTCCCAGTGCGCAGGTCTGTGTGTGGCTGCCAAGTGAAGTCGTCTTACTCATACACAGTCACAGCCACAGTCACAGCGCCACGGGAGGATGCGCCCATGGAGATGCAGATCTGCGACGGGATAATGGCGAGACGGCTTCAGATGCAGCCAGCAACCCAGCACGGCGATTGGCCAGCACAGCCGGCCCGCCTGAAGGGAAACTTCTTTTATCCCTCCGCACACAGAAATGAAACTCAGTTCTGCTCCCCACACTTCCTGGGGCCAATCAGGGGCGCAACGTCGTGCAACAACCAGCGGTCATCAGGAGAAGCAGAGAGTCACAGGATGCAAGAGAGAGCACACGAGGGCCCACAGCTGATCTCCGTAGTATAAAGGGCAGGTCCCGCCGCATCCTGTTGGGGAAGTATCATCCATCAGCATGGACAGAGACGCTATCAAGCAGTCGCACGACGCAGATGTCGTGCACGATGAGAAGCTCCACCAGGAGACAACGCCAGATGAAGGCGTTGCCGGTCGTGTGCAAAACCCACTTGCACACCTGACTCAGGAGCAGCTGCTCTCTGATGTTGACGCTTTTTGTGCAAAAAACGAGCTGAGCGACCTCGCAGACGATATTCGTCGCGGCGCACTCGTTGCACAATCACCGCATGATTTCGGTCACGTCAACTTGACCACAGAAGAGCGGGACCATATCCAGCGCGAAGTCACACATCGATGGAAGCACCCTATGGCACTTTATGTCACCATCATCGTTTGTTCCATCGGTGCAGCCGTCCAGGGGTGGGACCAGACAGGTTCCAACGGCGCCAACTTGTCATTCCCACAGGAATTTGGTATTGGCAGCGACAGCGATTACGACACATGGCTTGTTGGTCTTGTCAACGCTGGACCTTACATTGGTTCTGCATTCCTTGGCTGTTGGCTGTCTGACCCGCTCAACTTGTTCATCGGCCGACGTGGTACTATCTTTGTGGCCGCCATCTTTTGCATTCTCACACCCATTGGCGGCGCTTTTGCGCAGACGTGGGAGGAACTCCTCGCTACACGTTTGCTCATGGGTATTGGTATGGGACTGAAAGGCTCCTGTGTGCCCATCTTTGCTGCAGAAAATTCTCCACCACTCATCAGAGGTGCTCTTGTCATGTCATGGCAGATGTGGACCGCTTTCGGTATCTTTCTCGGTTTCTGTGCCAACCTGTGCGTCTACAACTCGAGTATCGCCTGGCGTCTGCAAATTGGATCAGCCTTTATCCCTGCAGTGCCTCTTGCAATCGGAATTTACTTTTGCCCAGAATCTCCACGATGGTACATCAAGAACCACAAGTACAGAAAGGCATACCAGTCTCTCTTGCGTTTGCGAAACCACAAGATTCAGGCTGCTCGGGATCTCTACTACATCAAGGCTCAGATTGAGGAGGAACAAGCTATCGTCGGCAAGCACGGCAACTCTTTCACACGCTTCATCGAGCTATTCACAGTTCCTCGTGTCAGGCGCGCTACTCAGGCTGCATTCACAGTCATGTTGGCACAACAGATGTGCGGTATCAATGTGCGTTTATTCCGGTCGCTTATCGCTTCATTCACTAACATCAGATTATCGCTTTCTACAGCTCCACTGTGTTTGCAGAGGCTGGGGCGGGTCGTCTTGAGGCGTTGCTTGCTTCTTGGGGTTTCGGTCTTGTCAACTTTGTCTTTGCATGGCCTGCCATCTGGACGATTGACACCTTTGGTCGACGATCTCTCTTGCTCTTCACCTTCCCAAATATGGCCTGGTGTCTTGTTGCAGCTGGTGGTTCGTTTGCTATCGGTGGCGTTTACTGCGGTGATACAGGTTCTTGCCCAACTGCTCATTTGGCACTCGTGGCCTTGTTCATCTACCTCTTTGCGGCATTCTACTCTCCAGGTGAGGGACCTGTGCCATTCACATACTCGGCAGAAGTCTTCCCATTGTCACACCGAGAAACAGGCATGGGCTTTGCCGTTGCAACCTGTCTCTTCTGGGCAGCCGTCCTCTCCATCACCTTCCCACGCATGCTTTCAGCGTTCGGTCCACTCGGCTCTTTCATGTTCTATGCAGGTCTCAATATGCTTGCCTTTGTCATGATTTTCTTCCTTGTTCCAGAAACGAAGCAAAGGACACTTGAAGAGCTCGATTATGTCTTTGCCGTGCCGACTCGCACATTTGCTCGATACCAGCTATTTACCGCATTGCCGTACTGGTTCAAAAAGACTATTCTAAGGCGACACCCGGCACCTGTTAGGCCGTTGTATGACTTTGACGAGTCAATGGCGTCCAACTTGCAGAAGCAGACTCAGAAGGTATAAAGCTTGTTCTGTATCCTTAGCTTAGATGAATCATGTAGATTCAATCTAGATGTTTATTCGATGTGCCCTTAGAACACTTTTTGGGATAGCATTGGGCCTGATGATAAAGGGCCTGATGATGGTTCGGGTTGCCCCATGTAATAAACCACAAATCGCCTACCTAAGGCTGGCTAGCTTTCTGATCAGAGAAATCCACAAGGATCTTCTGTTTCTACAGCTGTAGCGGGAAAATACTCATCAAAGTCAAAGTATAAATTAGGATCCTCGTCAATTCCACAAACCTCTGGTTGGGTGATTGGCTTGTCTGTTGTATCGGACTGACTCGTCGAAGAACAAGGAACGGATGCATGGCTAGTCAGTTGGCCTGATCGACTTGATGTGCCGGCATCTTTGGGCGCGTTATCATCGATGGTCTGACATACGCGATGGTCCATTACAGCACTCACTTGTTGCAATTCTGCTTCTAAAGTCGTCGTGCCGGCTGCCAGAATCCCGTCTTGGACATACTCTTCGATAGCTTGACTTTGCTGTACCCGGACTTGCTGACTTTGAGCAAATTGTGTTGATTCCGTTGGACGAAGCCATGTTGGACAAACGCCAAATCGAAAATGATGTCGTTGCCCGCGGTTGAAATGACGGCAAGAACAATATTGCATACATTGGCATTGCATGCCCTCTTGCTCAATTTTGATGTCATTTGTGGCAATGTCCCACTTACTTTGGGGAAATTCCCCTGCAGCAGTTGGAAGCCATTTTGAAATCTGCTCTGGATGACAAGTTATCTTCATTTTTTGTCCTCGGGAAGATGGCAAGGAAGACTCGATATCTTGAAGTGAAATGCTTGCCGGAAACTGGAATAGCTGTGCCGTTTGTCCTTCTTCTTCCTCCCTCCAGGTCGGCGCCGCGGCTGGCATCAATAAATTGTGAATATTGACACTCATGTAGCATTCACAACTGCTGACGCAAGCCCTAGAGGCCGGCACTGGAGCCGTTGAGGCCATATGTTGAAGCTCAACGTTCCCCACTGGTGATCGAAAACAAAGACCTTTATTCAAAACACTTTGAACTTTTCTCAATATCGTCGATTTGTATGCATTTCCACGTTTCTCACAATATTTTGAGCACAATTCTTCAAAAGAAGGAACCTCTGAGGCGCTTTCTGAAAATTTCGTGCAAGGCTGATGCAGCAGGTTTGCCTCTTTTGCGACGTGGATAATGTGAAAAGTCGCGTTATAACATTCACGCTTGTTTGCAGTCATTGAAAGCCCGAGGCCCAATTTCCTGTCACGGGATTTAGGCTTACCCATCGAACCTTTCTTTGGAAGAAGTGCTTTTGCGGAACTGCTGCCGTCCAGCTGTCCGTGATTGGCTGCGTTGGATCTCACTGCAGCTGCATCTGCTGCAGATAAGTAAATGCACGGGATACCCAAGAAGATTGCGCAGTGTGTGATGATTGTGCTGACGAACATTTTCTTGACAATTTGCTGCGCCCACATGCGTTCAATTGCTAAATTGGCTCTCTTTCGCAGTTTCCAAGTGCGGCTCAATTTGAAAGCAAGATTCAGTCGTTATAAGACGGTTACGCTTGACGAGTTTGCAATTGCACGCACGTGTCAAATACCTATGTTGCCATTAAGGAGACAATTTGCGCACCGCCAGATGCCCCTGAGAGCATAGGCTGTGTTGACATATGCATATAGACAAGATGCTATAAAAGGTTTCCGCATTAATTGTTCGTAGACTTTGAAGCTCGATAGAAATTGCCATGGCGCCTATATTGTTTTGGAGTTGAAGAGACATTCAATAACTTGATAAGCCTGCTCACTTTTACTTTGAAAATTACGATTTTTGTGTGATGACCTTCAAGAGCACAACTAACATCTTTGGTCGCAAAAGCCAGACCAAAGTGTAATCTTGAAAGGCATTGTTAAGAATTATGCGGGCTAATTTCTCTGCTTATATAGATTGCCTAAAGCTCATTGGCCGTTGAACAAGAGATCAAGATTGTCGTCAGCATTAGGCCCACAAAAGTCTGGTAAAGTTTTATGCTGCTCTGTCGTTGACAAAGGGCACTGATTCGATGTTATCGTCTGGTATGCCGCTCCAGACTCCTGACCACGGTTGAAGCCATTGCCGAAACGGATTTCTCCATCCGCAGGCTGTGACATACCAGTCTTTCGGGGTGATTAAGTCATGCCGCTCTTCAGATATGCTGAACAATTTGTTGCTAGTGATCGTGGCCGTATGATACCAATGCCGTACTCAGCAAGTAATTCACTAAGAGCCGTGGTGGGCAGGTTGCTGCTCGCCAATGATGAAGAAGATGGTGATATGAACATTTGGTGTCGCGGTCAACATAAGTGCAATCGATGTCTTTGGCGTCAATATCATAACTGAGTGTGTTGAAATGCCATTCGATATTTTATTTGTCGTCGTCAATCAGTATTTTGCGTCAAACCTGTCTTATGGAGTCCATTGATTGGCATCTTATTCTTTGTCTGACGAATTCGGAATCATGCCAACCCGCCGACAATATAGATGGTGAGAGCAGAATGTCTTATCTGTGTTTTTGGCTTTGGGCAAAAGGCATTCGCATATTCCGAATATTGCGGCTAACAATATACTGACAGATCTGACAACAAACCCTTGGCCTGCAGTTGTAAGCGAAGCATGATGATATAGATGGAGGCAGGCGGCACTGAAATGAATGCCTCCGTCCCTGTAGTTTGGGGTCTAGGCATTGATGTCGTTGCTCAAACGGTCTTCGAATTCGTCGCACTCTTCTTCGCAGCGCAGTTTGTGACGAATCTTGAATCATTTTCGGAGACACGTCCACAATTACCTTTTTTTAAGCAGACGGCCTCAGAAGGCAGAAGACCGTGGTTCCGCATGAAATAGTATACGACGGCTGCAGTGCACAATGAATACCAAGCCATACATTTGTCAAAATTGTTGCGTTTTCGCGATCGATGGGCAGCTGGAGACTCGTCTTTAATGCTTCATGCTTACCAGCTTTTGTCGTGTTTTGGAGCCGATGAGGATATCCTAGACTTCGATAATTCTGCGCTTGATTGGTCTTGGGTTTTCACAGCATCAGCTGCGAATTCATGCACCATGGAACACACCAAAAATGAAGCTTGCTGAAAGAGTAAGGCTAAGCATAGCAAAAGCAGTGTGCTGTTGTGTGCGCATCGACAAATTTGTCGACAAAATTTTTGCAGATTCGGTTCGTCAGGTGTGGTGTGAATTGACTCAACAGGCTGCTTGTATTTGCGTCGTGTTTGCGGACAATTGAAGTGCCAATTTGTGGCCATAATTCTATGGTGTGTCATTTTGAGGACCAATGCAAGACTCTCGCCCATCCTGAGCCCAATATTCATGAGAATGTCCCTTGCAAGGATAACAAGCCTGTCCGCCAAGTGCCGCATATCCGCCTCGTTGCACCAATGAATGTCTACGACTTCAAGACAGCAAAGAATTGTGCCTGTGTACTTGGCTGCATCGGCTTGTCAATCTACAAAGGCTCAAGGAGTGACGATGGAGACAGGAGACGAAGAGAAGTCCAGTCAGATATTCCCGCAGTGGCCAAGCGTTAGGTTGCGTAGGACTTGTTATTGAAATTGCGACATTTTGGCCGATGCCATTACACTGCAATTTGCGATTCTCGATCGAGTTCAATATGACCCGCAACCATCCAATTCAATCGCCCTTGGTGTGAGCTCTGATACTCTCTAAAGCATGCTACTAGAGAGAACGGCTTCAGACTCACCATGTCTGAAGGAAGACTGTGCTTAGCGCGATCGACATTGGAGGAAACGACACTACTCCTGAAGAAGATACAGGACGATATACTGGCAGCTCTCCAGAAGGCGAAAGCAGGCCCGCATGAAGCGGAGATGTCCCAGGCGACTGCGCTACTCAAGAAGAGTCTATTCTATGTTGACGATGCCTTGTATGATGCACGCATCGCTATCCAGGTGACAATCAATGCGCTGGAGACTGAAGAAACGGATCTAGACTTTCCTTACGTCCGTCCATCAGAAAATGCAAAAGGACACTCGCCTATTGAGTAGCCGCAGTTTGAAGCCCAAGCGCTCCGCAAAGAAGACCGCGGATCTGTGTGCGGCTTGCCAGGAAATGGCCAATAACACCTCGGTCGAGATCGAGCATAAAGACCAGCCGGGGGAAGATTTCAATCTGCGTGACAATGTCGAAGACTCGAGAAAGCTGAAAGGAAAGTCCATCAAAATATGGGCGATGCTGCAGGCTCTGGCGTCAGTGTCTGACGTTTCGTTGAGCAGACAAGTGAAAAAGGCTACAGTGGCGTATTTTCTCTGTATTTATTCATGCATACATACATGTCCATCATGCCTCAGTCTAGCGTAGTAAAGACAAGCGCTTACATCTGCAGCCTTCAGACAGGCTGGATTCAGACGAGATAGAAACTGAGGCCAGGTCTATGGCGAGCCCGAGGTCGTTATACAGTCGCTTGTGTCAAGGTCGAACTCGAGGTTGAGTTGACAGCAACGACGCGACAAGCAACCAAGGACCATCCCCATCTACAAGACAGAATGGCAGAGCCGCAGAAGGGCACAGGCCTCGACACGCTCCGGGTAAGGAATCATCTGCTTAACCTTAATGCTCATACGCTAGGATGGCATCATCATCCCCGCCGGCCTTGTCATCGTCGGCACACTCATCGTCAAACCGCAATGGATTATCTACTCAATCCTCCTCGTCGCTGGTCTTGTCTTTGCAAAGTTCTACCGCGGCAGGACACGCACTGTGCTCAAGAAGGACGTCTACCAAAACTTTGAGCTTGTTGAGAAGATTGACATGTCGCCCAACACGGCGCTGTATCGATTCGCCTTGCCCCGTAAGCATGATATTCTTGGATTGCCGATTGGTCAGCACATTACAATTGCTTGCCAAGTCAACGGCAAAGAGATCGCTCGGTCTTACACGCCATCCAGTTCAGACGACGACAAGGGCTTTTTTGATCTCATTGTCAAGTCTTATCCTACGGGCAATGTCTCCAAGTATCTTGGTGAGATGCAGCTTCATCAGACCATCAAGGTCAAAGGACCAAAAGGACAGATGCACTATACACCCAACATGTGTCGCGCCCTTGGCATGATTGCCGGCGGCACCGGTATCACGCCCTGTCTCCAAATTATCCGTGCCATCCTCAAGAATCCAGATGACAAGACAAAAATCTCGCTCGTCTATGCAAATGTCAATGAGCAAGACATCATTCTGCATGATGAGCTGGATGAACTGGCGCAAAAGTACAGCAACTTTGAATTGTACCATGTCTTGAACAACCCACCAGAAGGATGGAAGCAAGGAACAGGGTTTGTCACCACAGACATCATCAAGCAAAAGTGCCCTGCACCAGCCAATGACATCAAATTGCTGATGTGTGGCCCGCCACCCATGATGACGGCCATGAAAAAGGTTGCCGAGTCTCTTGGCTACGAAAAGGCCAGAGCCGTGTCCAAGTTGGGCGACCAAGTGTTTTGCTTCTAAAATTTGGAGAAGCAGAGCGTTGCATTGGTACCTCCGAAACTATCGTTAGCTTTCTGATAGATCTGGATGTAGCATTACCCAAAACTGTTGGTCAGTGCATGCTTAACCTCCTTGCGTTGCGCCTCGTTAGGTATATAGTTGCAGTCAAATTCTGGACTATCAATGTTGTGCAGGTTGCGCGTCGGTGGAAGAATGCCGTGATGTAGTGCCAAGATGGTAAAGATGCTTTCAACTGCACCTGCTGCACCCAGCAAATGTCCCAATGCACCTTTGCAGCTAGAGACGTTGATATGCCCAGCGTTGCTATATCCTCCCTCACCGAGCAAGACTGACTTTATGGCTCTGTTTTCTGCAATATCGCCGAGCTGCGTAGACGTTGCATGTGCATTGACATAATCCACCTGACTCGGCTTAAGCCCCGCGTGCCGCAGTGCATTCTTCATGGCGCGCGCAGCACCATCACCTTGCTCATGTGGTGCAGTCATGTGATTCGCATCGCCGGAGAGACCATATCCAGTGATTTCTGCGTAGATACGTGCGCCTCTTGCTTTAGCATGATCAAGCGACTCGAGCACCACAACGCCACTTCCCTCACCCATGACGAAGCCACAACGATCCTTGTCGAATGGTCTGGATGCAGATTCTGGGGCATCATTGAAGTTTGTTGCAAGTGACTTGGCGCGTGCGAAACCAGCAAGAGCGAGTGGATGCATGGATGCCTCAGCACCACCAGCCAGCATGACATCTGCATCGCCAAATTGGATGAAGCGGGATGCATCGCCAATAGAATGATTCCCTGTTGTACATGCAGTCGAAGCGCTGTGGTGAGGGCCCTTGAGGCCATATTTGATGGAGAGATGGCCAGCTGCCATGTTAATGAGGAGACGAGGAACAAACAGTGGCGACACTTTACGAAAGCCCCCACTGTTGAAGGCTAAGGTTGTGTCATAGACATCATCAAACGAGCCGATCCCAGAGCCAAGGCAGACACCTGTTCTTTCACGCTCAGCATCTGTAGTCGGACGCCAGCCAGCATCTTCAAGCGCTTGATGCGCTGCCGTGACTGCGTATTGAGTGAAGAGCGCCATACTGCGACCCTCTCCACGAGCAAGAATTCCATCTGTATTCCATTCCCCAGCTCCAGTACCGCGAGGCACAGTAGCACCGACAGTGCATGGCAGACTCGCATAAGCATCGTTATCATCGTGGCCAATTAGGGACTTGATGCCCGAGTGGCCAGCAACAAGTCTTTCCCAAGCATGTTTTACACCAGAACCCAATGGCGTCACTAGACCGAGTCCAGTGACGACAACACGTTTCATGCAGCCTTGAAGTAGCTGAGATGTTCTCGAGTGAGAAGCCTCCTTGGACGCTGTCGCCGTATTCAGTGTGGATATTTCAGATGGCACCAAATTTTGTCAACGACGACAACGCGCGACTGCGCGACTGAACACATCATCAACAAGAGTCCAGCATGAAACACCTGTTGGCCCTGGCTGCTACAGGCCTAGCGCTTTCCACATCTGCAACGTCAATTAGAGGTCTTGATCCATCCAAAGAAACCTTCTACGAACCATCACAGGCGAATACATTCCGCTGTCTGGATGGAAGTAAGGAGATTAACTTCAACAAGATCAACGACGACTACTGTGACTGCCCTGACGGCTCGGATGAACCTGGCACGTCTGCCTGTCATAATACGTCTTTCTACTGCGAGAATGCAGGACACAGAGCAGCACGCATTCCGGCGCGTAATGTGAATGATGGCGTGTGTGAACCCGCATGCTGTGACGGCAGTGATGAATACGGTGGTTTGACACAGTGTCCAAATACATGTGCCCAACTTGCAAAGGAAGCGGCAATTGTAGAAGCGGCAAGGGAGGAGATCCGGACAAAGGGTGCAGCGCATCAAGAAGCATGGTCGAAAGCTGGTCGTGCACAACGGATGGCATTGGAAGCATCGTTGGTGCACAAACAAGCCGCTTTGTCGCTAGCGCGGGAGAAGCTGAAGCATGCTGAAGATGTGTTGGAGAAGGCTAAAGCAACTGCGCCTGTCGAGGTCTTCTCGACGGGCTCACCAGCTTTTGAGGCAGCACGCGTTGCTGTGGAGCAAAAGGTCTCACAGCTCAAGGAAGCGGTCGAGGGGCTGCAAGAAAAGGTTAAGGCACAGCAGGATCGCGTTGCAGCACTCGAAAGCATCTTGACCAACTTGAAGGTCAGCTATAACCCAAACTTTCAAGACATGGCGGTGAAGGGTGCCGTCAGTGCCTTTGACGAACTCCCAGCCATTGAAGAATCCACGTTTCCAAATGAGGCTACCTTGCCTGAGCTGTTGGCAGACTCGACTGTGCTTCCAACAGAGGTTTGTCCAGTTCCTGTTACAGACAAGGGTATCGGCGCGCTTATACGCCAATTCAAGCGATACCTTATGGATCTCGGTGTCATTGCACACAACACGCAAGCACCCACACCGTCAACGGGTCCACCAAAACAAGTTCAAGATGCTTCAGCACTCGTTGATAAACGCAAGCAAGAACTCTCGACGGCTGAAAAAGAGCAACAAGACATTGACACTGACCTTGCACAATCCTACGCGACTGCTGAGTTACCGCAAGCACTGAAAGATGCCCTACGACACATCACGGGCCAATGCTTCTCCACCCGTCTGGGTGATTATGACTATGAAGTATGCATGATGAAGACACTGTACCAAAAATCCTCGTCACAAGGAAATACGCTCGTTGGTACATTTGAATCTCTGAAACGTGTCGACGAACCCATCGAAGATGGTGCTACGTTTGGGACAACCTTGCAGTTTTTTTACACCCACGGCACACGTTGTTGGAATGGACCTGAACGCAGTGGTCGCGTGGATGTTGAGTGTGGCAAGAAGAATCACTTGGTGAGTGTACGTGAAGCGCAGAAATGCGAGTATGTGTATCGTGTCACATCGCCTATTGCTTGTTCTTTGCAACAGCAACAAATCATCAAGGATGAATTGTAGAAGCGCATGAGAGCTGCATCATAGCATATTTATCGACGCCATTGACTATCTATACTCTATAAAAGAAGGGCTAAAGAAACTGTGTCGAAAAGGGGATGCAAAAGCTGCTTGGATGTTGCGTTGCTTGAAACGTAAGGAAGAAAATAGAAATGAAAGAAGCAACAGCAAGTGAGCCCAAGAAACAAAGAGGGCGAAGGGTCTATAGTCATTTGAATCGCGATTGTGTTGAGCGGAACTTGAGAACGTCCTCAAATCTTGATGGTCGGTGTAGAGGCTCCGGAATCATGCGACATGTATCCCGCGCACAGATTCGGCGAGACTTCCTCAGAGGATGTGACATGCCCGCTACTGTCGCGAGAAAAGTGACCCACAGCCTTATTGGGTGGACTTGACGAGTACGGCGGTGTTGCATATGGCGACGCAGTAAAACTGTGTGGACGCAATTGACTGCCCGTTCCTTCTTTCGTCGCAGAACTCGATGCCGGTGCAGGCTTGGCAGATGCCCGAGAACCATGCTGTGCATCGCCAGTACCAAAGAAGCAGTAGTTGTTGATGAGCTCTTGGTACGACTTGGCTTCAGCAAACGATTGTTTCGATGTCGAGACACCCGGTACAGGCGAGACATCACCAGACGACGCAGGAGTATCGTCGCTTGTATCGAGAGCTGGTGGGAAGGTTGGTGACCGCGTTCCGGCGTCAGCCGCTGCAACTTGTGCAGGTGATACGGCAAAGTAGGGATTAAAGTTCGACCTACCACGGGCTTGCACGGTACTGCGAGGTTGAATCTCATTGCCTGACCCTTGCAGCATGGAATTGGCTGCTGAAATCGCAGCAGACAAACTTGCGCCGAAATCGTAGCGTGTCGAAAAGGAATCTTGCGTCTTTGGGCGCGGCGCCTTGAATCGGATGGGCTTTTCGCGTTCCTCAGTGCCGGGATGATCATCATAGATGTTTTCAAAGATGAGCGAGCGCGGTGACTTGAGAGACTGACGCGCACCTTCTGGCTGAATGGAATCAGGCAATAAGTCCATCTCATCCTCAGCAGTACTAAAGATTGGCCGTTGCGGAATCGGTGGGTCGCTATTTCTTCGTGCAGCTGCAGGCCGTTTGTGGAATTCGACTCTGAAGTTCTTGCCACCATTCGCATCCCAATAGTCCTGGCCATTTGTGTTGTAGCGAACGCAAAAGAACATGGTCTTGTCCGTCACGCCGGCGAAATCGTCAATTTTGATGTCAAAGTTGAAGCGATCAAAGCCATCGTCTCGCTGCTTCTTGCGTACATCTTTTGTGTATTCAGCTGCGCATTCACTCGTGGTACGCCAATTATCCATGGTGTAGCGTACGCAGACGTATTTGTTAAAGGCAAGGTTGCGTACAGCAACACGACCAATGAGGCTGCGCTTGTCGCTTGAGAGGTAGACGGTCTCTACTTTGATGATGGCACCATGGTTGTCCGTTTGCTGAGAGTCCGGTACAAAGTTTGGCAACTCAATGGTGAGTTCGTCTTCTTGGTGGAAGGGGAAGCCCTCGTGGTCATTGTACTCTTGCGTAGGTGATGTAGTTGTACTCACAGCCGCTGGCTTTTCACTGTGCAGGAAGTGTCGGACATGTTCCAGCTTTCGATCGAAATGCACATTCTTTTGAAACATGGGCGTTGAGGGCATACTCTGTGGTCTAGGCTTCCCACTCTTACCAAAGGGCTTTAGGGAAGAACGCACCAGCTCGCCAGACTTTTTACGGATCATGCGAGGTGGGCGCGGGCCTGGACTCATGTCATCCGCATCGCTTTCAATAGCAGAGAGATTGCGTAGCGGCAAGACAAGCAGACCCAGTGGATCCATCGAGCTTGAACGAACATGATGCAACGTCGTAGTTTGACTCGTCGGCTTGACACTCGGTACCGTCAAGGTCTCGGCCGTGGTGGCAGTCTGAGTCGCGGCGCGCGCAGCATCTTCAGCCGACCCGTTCGGAGACAAGGATCGCGTCACTTTGATTTGCGCAACGGCATCATGTAGTTTATGCTCCGTTTCCGTATCGAGTGGGAATCGACCGCGCGACTGCGTTTTAGGTGAAGGGTGGTCGTCGTCGCTACTGCTCGCTGAATGGTTTGTTGGGCGAAGACTGAGTGCTGGTACCGAACGCGAACGGATACTGGGTGCTCTGCGCACTGTGGTGGATGTGGTTGACTTTGCATCAAAAATGGCATTCTCGAAGCGTTCCTTGGAGGGAGAGGGCCTTGGTGATGTGTATGGCATGTCGCTGTGGATGATTGACGGAACGGAATCGGGCGAAAAAGTCGAAGATGGTCCTTCTTGTTCGAAGGATGCAGGCTTGTTTCGTCAAACAGAGGGAGTGTGTCTTTGTTGAGCGAAATACGACCTCGTGTGCTCCACTGGTTGATAAGCGGTCAAGAGCGATGAAATGAGCTGTGTGTTGGGCGTCTCCGTGTCGCGTCAAACGGGTAGCTTGAGCCGTTGAGTCAGGAGGAACCAAGTCTCTTGCTGCGACGGACTAGGCGTGCAGGTTGAGGCCGTACAGCACTAAAAAGGCAGGGCACTCTGAGAAGACAAAAGAGGTGATGCCTGCTATGCAATGTCCCTCTTGCGTTCTGTTCAGCTTAGTACTTTCCGTCCTCAGGCCTCTTGCGCAGAGTGAGCTGAGAAGGGGCCCGGCAATTGTATGTATGTAGGAAGGAGGAAGCGGCTCTTTGGGATGGGTCGCGGCCTTGGCTCTCTGCACTCTCACTCTCAATCGTCGCTGCAGTCGCTTTCTCGCTGTGTCGCTGCCTCGTTGAGTCTTTCCTCTGCCTCGCCCGCACCCAGACAGCAGCAGCAGCGCCGCCATTGGTCAGATGCAGCCACGCCGAAACATGATTGGTCTGGGCGGCCGTCGCAGGTGACGATGTATATGAGAAGGGACGTAGACAGAGACAGATGCGCAGATGTACAGACCAAGACGATTGCTACAGCACACTCCTAGCTATGGATCTATATACTGGCGACATAGAGACTTCAGGCAGCAGCGTAGGCATCCAGTGCGCATCTGATTGTGCAGCATGCGCCACACTAAACCTTTTTTCTTTTTCTCTTTTTTCTTTTCTTTTTTCTTTTCTTTCCTCAAACTCAAACTGCAGAAGCGAGCAGGCAACGAAGGAGCAGCAGCAACAGTCTGGCCCTGCCCCTGCCAATCTCACCACGTTCGTCCTCTACAATAGCAGCAATACATGCTCAGCGCGCATAGACACCCTCAGGGTCCTCGAGGCACAGCAGCATCGCCCACAAGGGGCCGGACCAGGTCGATGCCATCTCGTATGACGTAGTGCACCATCGCGGCACTTCGATCGCAACGGCTGTGTAACAGAAACTTCCCGCGGGCCGGGCACCGCGGCGTTGGCGTGCGCACCGCGGAAGCTTCCCCTGGCCTGAAAGCTGGCCCCCGTTGAGTCAGGAGCTGGGTGCGCAGTGCACAGACACAATGCTGTACTCAATGGACTTGTCGAGCTATGATGACCTCCTCGCAGAATTTGATTGACTTGTCGGATGGACGGCAATGGGCACTGCTGAAGCGTTGTCTGCTGCACCCGCCCACATAGACCACATATGTTCCTTGCGCGGAAATGACTTGCTCCGGCTGCCCCGACGCGCCCACGGGGTGTACCCCAGAATTTCCAAGGTGGTTGTAGGCTGGAGTCTGTCCAGGGTGCATCGAAGCCTTTCATTTGCTATAGGCTGCGTGGCTATTGCTTTCATGACTGTGGATGACAAATTACAGGGTCGGTAGCGCGGCTGCAAATGAGATCGATCGAGTCTCTGGCAGAATCGGGTCCAGCGGGACAAGTTTGACAAGGCAACAACGTCACATACATTGCAAATAGCACAGTCCCACCTGAGACCATCAGAAGTAACAGGACAGCAAGGGTGATAGACAGCAAGCACTTGAATGCAGGGGTGCTCGAGCGTTATCGGACCATAGATCAGAGTGCAGACAGCTGTTGCGAATATGAATCGAATATGAATCAGCCGGGGTATGCGGCAGTTTTATGCGGCGCTTCCTGTAGAAGCTGTCTGCCATGATAGTCCTTGAAAGGCTGCAACTGTGTCGTGTGCTACGCTTGGCATGACCGCCCCACAGGTTCTAGACTTGCGGTGCCTTGTATCATGCCAGGACTGTCCTTTGCGTTAGGCACAAAACAAGCCAAGCAACTTAAGCAGCCCTCAAGATAATGCAGTCCGTGCATAAAGCAGAAGCACGCCGAAGCATAGCCCATGGAAACGCACTACCAAGCCCTTATTTACCAAGTCACAGGCTATATGCTCTGCTCCGGGTCGATATCGTGAGACTGTTTATTAGGCTTGCTTTGACCGATGCTGCAGCATACGAAGTCGTATACCACAGTCACGCGCATCACGCATCTTGACTAGAAACGAGCTTGTCAGTCTCGACCCCTCAACGCTCAACGATCGGCAAAACGGCGTGCATCATGCACGGATGCCCAACATTATCGTGCATGAGACGCAGAAAAAATAATCTTCACAAACTGCACTTAATCCCACGGAATACGCACCAATCGCAAGAACGTCCCGCTCTCTCGGTATCGTGGCTGGTGAGACCATGCAAGACTGCCTCAAGCGAGAAGGGTCGAACGACAGTCGACGATATTGGCCATGTTTGCTAGCTGGCTTCAGTGACCTTGCAGTCTTGATATTGGCTGCTGTATAGGTTGTGACTGCCTAAAATCTTCTTGTGCCAGTCTACCTCTTCCTTTCTTCGTCTGCGCATGAGTCTTCTCGTCCACGCACGACTTGGGACGGGTACTGGCACCGCGGCATAATAGCCAAGTCCTGAAGAGCTGGGAATTCAGACGGGCGCTAGTATGCACACCTCACGCTAGCCATATGGGATCTTTGACGGCCTCATGTGACTGAAGCTAAAATTAAGAACAAGCTATCAAATCTAGATGCAGCTGCAACTCTATGCTCGCATTGAGCGTCAGTCAGTCAGATGTTGACCATCAAAAGAATACTTCAGCAATTCGCTCTATCCATGGCCCATTACCAGGACCAAGATACTGACCGTTCCGATACAAATCAGGCAGATAATGATCGCATTGCTGACCATTCTGAGCTTCATACTGCTGCAAGGAGTGTGCTTGCTGTGATGACTCTCTAGGAAATTGAGTGGCTTGACACTAATCATATGCACGGTAAGCCCCAAATGTGGTATCAGGCGGCAGACATTGCCCTGCATCAGACGCATATACTCCGGGATCAGGGACCCAGTTCTCTGTTGGGACCATATTCATATACTCGGCAAGTTTCTGGAAGTCTTCCACTTGCTGCGCATATGTCAATGGATGGCTTGACTCCGCTGTAGTTGCTTGGCGACATACTGCGAATGGCTTGGCGACATGACTGCGAATGATGGTCGTGGTCTGTTGGCACCTGGCCTGATCCTCTTCCTGATTCTTGGGCTGTCTTGCCGTTCGGGGGGTTCATGCTCGGTTGCTTATAACAGAGTTCCTCATCGTCGCTCGCTTCATCATGAGAAGGGCTTGTTGGATTGTCAGCCTTGATATACTTAGGGGCCTCAAAGCAGAAACCAGGGGAATAGATGTGGTTATTTGTGAAAAGTCGCTCGCAATGACATCGCTTCTTCTCTGGTTCACGAAATAATCCTCGGCGACGGGTACACGCTCATCGACGATACCCTCCAATTGAAATACCCATTCACTGCTGCCGCAGCTCTGCAAGGGCTTTTTGGGCTGAGCTTCACAAATGCAAGTGCACATATGTTCGGCCAAAAAAATGTTGTCACTTCGGCAATATGACAACGGCTGAAGCTGCTGTACGGTAGGGGAAGGCTTTCCCAGTAAGACTTGCCCTTGCTTGGCGAAAGCTCAAGGGTCTTGCGGCTGCGAGTGACTTGAGTGTCACGGACTAATCTCTCTGCTCACGTATCTGTCAATCACGTGTTTGTCGTCACCACCCCATCTTCAACCAGCTAGCTTCAGCTACCTCCACCAGCCTCCCAGCGCTCCTACCTCTTGCGGGCTCCCAGCGCTCTAAACACCCTTGGCACCATGCAACACCGTGAAGCAGCACGGCAAGGTGATCCCGGACTGCAAGCCCTTCGACGGAGCGGCCACCGCTGAGTCCGTCAGAGACTTCACCGACTCTTGCGGTCTAAAGCCTTTTTCAGAGTAAAACCGATTGACAACTGAAGAGGAGCGTATCCAGTATGTTGGAGGCCTCCTTTCGGGAGCTGCCCTCAAGTGGCGCCGCTCCTTCGCGGTCGCAGACCCCAACAACCCCAGGCTTACCACCCTGACCTTTCTGAATGTCAAAGAGTTCTTCGACGCCTTGGACGAAGCCTTCTCTCGTAGCGACGAGAACGTGGAGACTCGCAATGAGTTGAAAGAGCTGCAGCAGGGGCAGATGTCGACCTCCCGCCACATCGCGACCTTCAAGTTCACAATTTCACCTCTCGACTTGACGGACGAGACCAAGATCTTTGGGCTAAGGCGTACACTGAACCCCACACTTCGATCCGTGTTATCTCTTTCCAACCCAACAAAAAGGCACTTCGCAGAGTTTTGCGGAAAAGTCGTCCAATGTGACGAAAACCTTCCAGAAAACGCTCAGGACGAGGGTTTAGATCACTACCTCTCCGGTCGTAATCCTGTCTCCTCGCTCATGTGCCAAACAGCACCTCGTGCGTATGCCGATACGCCCAGCACAACTCCGCGAAGTGTTTCTTGGTCGGATTTGACAGAGATAGAATCGAGCAAAGCTGTCTGAGGAGTGAGGGCCCGAAGCGATTGTTACAGCTAGCATGCGATGTGGAGATGCTAGAGAAAGCATGAAGTGAGGAGCCAAGCCGGAGGGTAGAAGCGTGCTTGACGAAGACGCGCAAAGACTTGTGGAAGAAAGGCTGAACGGGACTACTTCCGGTTGCCCTGTCCTTTTGGGCGTTCTGGGCAGTTGAACACCTTGTGACTAGTGCTCGCGCAGTAACTGCGCAGGTCTAAGTCGCGTCGCCGCTGGCGTTCCGCGTCCGTGAGCGGCGCACGGGTTGAGGCCGTTGACAAGTCCATGCGATCATCGCCCGTTGCGCCGGTCGGAGGCGCCGTCCTGATGGGCGCCTCGGCGTAGGTCCGAGGTGCTGTTTGGCGCATGAGCGAGGAGACGGGATTGCGACCCGATAGGTAATGATCTAACCCCTCGTCCTGAGCGTTTTCGTCAAGGTTTTCGTCACATTGGACGACTTTTCCGCAAAACTCTGCGAAGTGCTTTTTGGTCGGGTTGGACAGAGACAACACCGACCGGAGTGTGGAATTGAGAGTTCGCCTCAGCTCAAAAATCTTGGTCTCGTCCGTCAAATCGAGAGGTGAAATTGTGAACTTGAAGGTAGCGATGTGGCGGGAGGCCGACATCTTCCCCTGCTGCAGTTTCTTTAACTCATTGCGAGCCTCCACGTTCTCGTCGCCACGAGAGAAGGCTTCGTCCAAGGCGTCGAAGAATTCTTTAACCGTCAGAAAGGTGAGGGTGGTAAGCCCGGGGTTGTTGGGGTCTGCGACCACGAAAGAGCGGCGCCACTTGAGGGCAGCTCCTGAGAGGAGGCCTCCGACATACTGAATACGCTCCTCTTCAGATGTCAATCGGTCTTGCTCTGAAAAGAGTTTCAAACCACAAGAGTCGATGAAGTCCCTGACGGGCTCAGCGTTGGACGATCCGTCGAAGGGCTTGGGGTCCGGGAACACCTTGCCGTGCTGCTTCACGGTGTTGCATGGTGCCAAGGCTGTTTAGAGCGCTGGGAGCCCGGTGGAGGTAGCTGAGGCTAGCTGGTTGAAGATGGGTAAGCTATGGAAGCACAGACTCTGGAATCAGTTATGACAAGAATGAAATCAAGAACCAGTAATCTGGTCGAATGCTTTTTTGCTTGACTGAGACTGTACCACGAAGCGAAGCGTAGCTCAGTCTGCTTGCTTTAATCAAGGAGCGATGGGCATCTAAGACATCAGCATTCTACTTCTTCGACATTCGCAACAGACCTTGCCTCTGCACTCCTAGTTCCTCTGCAAGTTTTGACTTCGTAGTCTGCTATTTTCGGTGAGTAGTCACATAGACCAATAGTCACAGTCTAAGCAAGAATGAAGGCCAACACAAGCATAACTGGAACAAGCATGCCAATATAAAAAAGAACTTTTCTGGTTTAAGCTGCTGCAGAAGCGTGTGTAAGTGCGACGCATTTCCGCTTCGATTGAATAGTACTATCTGGTTTGATAACCAGGGTAACCTTACGACACCCCGGAACCTGGGCCCCCTGGTGAATTTCTCATGCTCATTCTCGCGCCCGTTATGATAGGAGCAGGATTGTAGGCGAGCTTGCTGGCCGCCATCTGCCTGTACACCAGGTACGTAGGGAAAGCAGACAATTTGTTGAAAAGAGTGAAATTAGTGCATGATGGTAGCAGTGACGAGGGCTCGGCCCCATAAAACCGTGTGTTTGTAGTCAACAGTACAAGATGCTGTTGAGTAGGCTTGCATGTATAGAGAACACTGTTCATCTGCTTTACAAACATCGCAAGTAAAGGATGGCGGCAAAAACGTCATGGTATCAGGCAGCTGTGAGCGAGATATAGCAAAGAAGAAACCTGTTTCTCTTCTCGTCGCCTGGTTGGCCGTTACTGCATCTTTATAATCACAGACCTCAAATTCATAAGTTCTTTTGTGCTCTGCGATGTGAGCCTTTTAGAGTGTTTCAGGCCAGGAAAAGAAGTACCATGAGATTGCCTCTCGTGACGACATGCACCATAGCGTTTCTTTTGTGGAAAGGGCTGACACTGTTGAAAATGGTAACGCATCAACTAACTTCGTCGTGTAACAGACGAAATGTTGGCTTGGAGAACGACTGGCAAGCTTGCCTTTTGAAGACATCAATTGTTGTTTTCGATGGTCGACTGATGAGACTTGCAAACCCAAGATTCTTGCCAAAGCGCCCATGCTACTGAATGCCGAGGCATAGTGAACTAGTGGTATTGTCGCTGAAATACTCATGCCCTTGTCCGAAATGATACAAGCCCTATCGTACGACATAGAGGATCAGGTTTGTTAAAATGAGCTTATGTCTGCATATCGCCAGAGACAATTGATATGAAGACGTATATCGACGATGCTAGAGACGAAGCGATGTGATGGCACAAGAGATTCTGTCACAGCTTGTGAGACTGTGAGGATTGACAAGCGCAGAGTGATTCACACTTGGTCTGCAACAAGCGAAATTTTGTTGGCTCTGATGGAAGCTTTGCGTCATTCGAAGAGTCGGCTTCGTAAAGAGACAGAAGCAAGCATGGCAGACCCTTTCGCCAGCAAGTGATTTCAGTCAATGAGTGTAGGCTCCGAGCGCATCCAACCCTTCTAAGTAATATTTGGCACCGTGTTGCCATCTCGAACCCTGGTGGCAGTTTGCACTTGATGTTGAAACATCTCAAATCGACGCGAACGTGGAAGGGGCCAACACGACAGGTAGCCCAGCAGCCAAGCTATCTAGGTGACCGGCCAAAGGCATCGGACTAGTGCTCATACATCTGCTATATACTGACCTGATCGATGCTTCAGCTGGGCTGCAGGTCAATTCAATCCAAAGTAGACTGCTTAGTCTAAGTTAGTCTGAAACACTTCGCAGCTACGCCAGGAGGCGACAAGTGCAATGTCGTCCTCTATCATGTGCTTCCATCTCTCTGCCCTCCGGTGACTGGTAGACTGTGAAAAATCTCCTGCAAATGCTTGTAGTCCTGCGTCGACATGCTCGAAGCCAGTTGGCTCTTGCACCTTGTGCATCAACGACTTCCTCCGGGACACGAGACCTCTGTTTGCGACTCTGATACAGCACCTCGGCCAGAGCATATGAACGAATCAGCACGCTCAAGGGTCTGCATTCTTCACTGACAGACTGCGCTCTGTGGATCAGACCAGAACGATCGTGTAAAAGGCAAACGCAAGCCTTCCCATGCCCAACTCTCTGATGGACGATAAATCAAAACAGCCAACTGATCTGAGCGCCCACTCAGTCCCGCCTTATCTGCCGCCTCAAGACGCTCATGTCAGGTCAACCAAGATTGACGCATCCACCTCGCTCTGGTCTCGCTCCTGGTGCAAGCACACTACCACAATATGTGTGCTTCGCCCACTGTTCTGGCTCAATCTCTTTGCACTACACGCTTATTCTCTTCTGCTCAGTCTATTGCTTCTTCTTCTGACACTCTTACATCGACACGCTGGCTCAATCACCGCCGCTGCTCTTGCGCCAGGGTATGCAGTGACACTCTTTGTCTTTATTGGGTGGGCGCTTTATGTCCATGGCATCGGCGAGGGTACTGCGCGCCTAAGGCAAACAAGCGACGATGCATGGCGCTATGTAGTTGTGAGTCTCTTCGGCTACGAAGCACTCTTCTGTCTGATTCAAGGCGTCAGGCTCATCTCCAGCCCAATCAACCACAACCTAAGCGCAGCTCATCTTGTTGACACACAAGGACGCGCCGCTGCGGTCTATTGCGCCACTTCAGCGGCAACAATTGTCACTGTACTCATTCTCAGTCTGATATTACTTCGCATCAAACTCCAAGCGCATCAATGCATCGGTTTTGGGCTCATCCTGGTCTCTGCTGTTGTTACTGCAGTTACCTTTTTTCGAACTGGTTATGCTCAGACGTTGGCAAGCACCTATACATACAGGTCGCGCGGCATCGGCTTGCTCATCCTCTCTGCTTTATTCATGGCAGGCAGTCTCGTTGGTCAAGAATGGACACTCGGCCGTCGTAGTCTGCATATTGTTTTCGCTTCAGTTGCATGGTGGTCACTTATTGCTAGCATCGTTCAAGCAGCCATTCTCGAGTACCGCCAAGTGCAGACCGCGGTATTCGATCAGCAAACAGTCGCCTACTTGCTCAGCATCGCCGTCGTTCTGCTTGCCATCAACAGTCTCGGTGGCATCTTATTGCGTATCACAAGCGCTCTTTCCTTATCGTATGCGATGCTGAGCGTGCCAATCTGGTGGATGCTGCTAGGACGTGTCTTTGGACTTGGCTACTTTGTTACCTGGGATGCTGCTCTTGCATTTTTACTGTCTATTATTGGCTACGCACTACATCAATGGCATCTTGATCAGACTATCGGTGGACACGGCGAGTGCAAGAAGCCTTGGATCAAATACTACAGTGCATCAGCGTTAAGAGCTACTGGCTTTGGCTGTCATGTTCCCAGCGAAGTGAAATATCCGCGAGCACCTTTACAACCTGTGCATTTCGACCGAAACGAGCCACACAAGCCTTCAATGCACGCAACAGGTATTCAGGTGAATGAAAGCGAGGTGACATCGGAAGAAAGCAGTCCTCGTGGGAGTAGCAGCAGTCAGCCAAACACAAAAGAGGACAAGGAACTCGTCAATCAACCTGCATAAGCAGAGCTGTTTGTTTCAGATTCATCAACTGACATAGGTCCATACTTTTATTCACTCTTTATTGACTCAGTACCTTGGCGCCCTGCTTTCGCTTCATGATGGGAGCTGTGGTCTCAATGTGCCGCAACTTTATAGGCACATAAGCGACGTTGTCCTTGTTTGGCAAGGGTAGTGCCTTGGCAGCCAGCACTGGTTCCAGATTGAGTTCAAGCAAAGTGAATAGATTTTTGAGCTGCGCATCCACTACAGCATTCTTGGAAGAAACTGCCGTCAATCCTACGGCTGCAACGCGTGGAAGTCCGAGCGCGCTTGCAACGTCCACAAGAACTGCAACTGGAAGTGCCACAAGATAAAGAGCACAATCTGCATGGTTCTCAGCGACCCTTCTGGCAACAGTAGTACTGCACAATTCCGGGAAGCGGCTCACAAAACAATTTGCCATCGACTCTTCTTGACAGACCAAGACAACGGACAATTTCCGAGGCACTGGATTCATCTCCTCTGTGCTTTTGGTCAGCTCTGCTTTCCTTTTATTCTTCAGCTTTGACCGGCCCGAACCAATATCGTGCAAGGTACACGCATCGCGCTTTTGTAGTACTCTTCCATGAGGAAGCGGCTTCAGAGCCATTCTTCTACATTCTAGTTGTAGTGCGTCGGTAGTCGCCTTCAACCCGACCACAAGACAACGCCCAAGGGCTTGCACTTCAGCAGAAGGAAGAGGTGCAGGAGACAAGACCTTTGTGAGTTGACGGTCTTGCCGACCACGACGTCTTTTAGGCGCACGAGATGCATGTTCCAGTCTTCTTTGATCGCCAATGGGCTTCAAGAATGTCAGCAACAGCTTTGAAAGCGCATCGTAGAAGCTAGTCTCGTCGAGCTTTGCATCATCTTTTAGCTTTGGCCAATCCCTAGGCTGTGGCGGGAAGGGCGTATCTAGCACAGTCTTGTAAGCAACTTTCCTACCCTGAGGTAGATCTGACTGCTCTTGGGTCATCAATGTTATCTGAGCTGTCTTGTCTGCACTTGTCTGCAGCCGACGTCGCGTTCGCGAGCTTCGGGTCGATGGCGGATTTCGGATAGGGTTAGGTTACACTATGAAAACGTGCCCCGTCCGGAATCGAAATTGTGACCTTGCAAGGCTAGCAAAGTTGTGTGAAGGTTGAAATCGACACGTCGGCTCTAAACTGTGACTTGCGCTTGTATTTCTGAGACAAGAAACAGCTTCAATTATCGTACCTGCCAGCCTCTTGGTCGCAATGCTGAAAACTCTGCTTATTTGGTCGGCGCTTTCGTTCTATCATTCCACCACTGCAGAAGCGGTTAGAGGAACTGGGGAAGAAGAAGGAAGTGGCTCGCGAGAAGATATCTACGAAGGACAAACTTCGGGGCTTGGAGCTACTGAACCTACGGTTGGGTTTCAACCGATTCTTGGCGTCAATTATTGGAACGCTAAAAAAGGCGCTTTTAATTGCTATGACGTGACATTCAAGCTCTCGCAATCTTTCCCTTTACCTCTCGGCTCGAGTTGTAGTTCCAGCGCTCTTGGAGCCGACAAGGAATGCGAGACCAGATGTACTTCAAACGGGAAAGACTTTGAGAATGCGCTGAAAAGGATAATACAGCGAAACGTCCGCCTCGCAGAAACATCTTGCGTTCAAAGCAAGTCGAACGGCGACATTTACACCAAAACCCTTTCTTTTTCGCCAAAAATTGATTTCGAGACAGGGTTGTGTTTTGTAAGCTGCTACTGTAACTTGGATATCACTATGAAGCGTATTAAGATGCCGGCAGTCAAAGTGGCGCATCGCGCCAATGCCCCTATTTATGAGCTTTCGCCGAACATACCCAAACCAGTGTGGTCGACAAGTCCGCCGCCCTGGAGCGCTCGGTCCAGTTGCCATCCGCAAGATATTTTCAGCCAGTATGTTCAAAAAGTCTTGCTCGAATGGCCTTCCAAAAATGATCCTTCGAGCTCTTGGGCCTTCCGTTCTACTGAGATAAACAATAAGCTTTTCAAGTGCAATCCTGGGTGCTCCGACAGATTGTTGGACAATGGTCAAACATCAAATGCCGCTGGTACCACTACAGACACGAAACATGATGTGTATGACCCTGTAGATGTGTATCAGGAGATTTCTGAAGCGTTACCAGAAGCATCTGAGGAGTGGGTACGTATGGATACGGTGGTCGCCGATGAATTGGGGCTACCAGTCTCTTCTAGCAGAGCAGAGTCGGAGAATTTGTGCAGTCTCTACCGTTCTCAATACAGCGATGGGCTTTACCGGTCGCCTGCCAACGCTAACAATCATCAGCTGCAAGGTCAATGCCAGGCAGAATTGCAAGAGACCTTGAAAGAATGTGAGCAATGGATGGGAGACAGTGATTTGAACGCCCGCATGAGGAGAGGTCCACCTACTGGTTTTCCTTGACGTAAGATCGATTTTTTTCAACAAGTCACATGGTGTGTGAACTACCTTTTTGAATTACGTTGCAAAACGTATACATAGATTTAATTAGCGATTACATTTCAAAGAAGCCGCTTTCTTCAGTGCGATGTCTAAGGCTTCATATTTACTAATTCTATTGATCCAAAAGTGAAATACGGTCTTCTATTGCTTTATTGGCTCAAGTGTCGTTCCACGCTTATCACTACTTCAGCCTTTCATCAGCTTCCTGTTTGTTTCGCAGAGCGCGCCATGCCGTATGGTCAGTTTCAAGCGCGCATAGAGGTCGAAAGGCTTCTTCAACTTCAGCTTGTCGTGTATATAGCTGTAGCGATATCAATGTTGGCGAACCCGATAACATCTTGCAGATCAGATGAAATACGTGGGGCAACCGCGTTGTTGATTATTTGATGTGCCTCCCTGCGGGTCAGAAGAGGGATCATCAGGTGATCGTAACGGACACTGTGGTGCTGAAAACGCTTGTCCAGATGTTTGACTTTCGCCATGACCTGAATTATCAGCTTCAGAGGAACCCAACGGGTCTTGAGGTAAGCCATACTGATTAGGATTTGGAAGCCTGGTCCAGTGGTCGAGAAAGTACTGATATCGGTGCCGTGGAAGCTCGTCATGTTGGTTGTTTTCTTGAGATGTTGCTTGGATATTGCCTTCCTTTGCAGTCGATGAAGGCTGGCCTGTTACCGAGGCCGGAGTTACGTAGTTGTCGAAAAAGTTTGTACTTTGCGGTAAGCAAAATTCGTGAGTGGTATCGAATGATTTAGGCACAGGACGTGTGTCTTCCGCGGTTGAAGATTTTGGTAATTTCATGGCCGGGTCACAGATCCAACTGCAAAAAGTATGCTTCTTCCACTTCGAGTTCCTAGCTTGACACTGACAAAACTGCTCCCAATCGATGCAAGTACACGGAATGTAATCTGCAACCACTGTGCTGCTCAATTGCCACAATTGGATTGATTGGCCTAGTATGGGAGGATCGGCGACAAGGCGTGTGACTTGTTTCTTCAAAGCCGTATCATCTGGAAAGCAAGACTTGCTAGTGAGATAGCGAAGTGGCTTTTTTTGCTTTTTCCAGTCCTCCATGGATTTACGTGGTGATAACTCGTAATACTCTCCCATATTTGGGTCATATAACCTCGGCATGTGGATGTTTTCATAGGAGACGATCAGTTTACAAGTGCAGGTGCCAGTGCAGAATTGGTCGTCCAAACTATGGCGTTCCAAACTGGAAGTGTGACTGATGACTGGTTTGCTCTGAAGACAGTTTTCAGCCCTTAAAAACCTGTCGTTTCTGATCGCATTGTCCAGCTTTGCTTGATAAATGCTCGATTCTTGCTCGCAGCCTTTTTCGCACAGATCTTTCGGTTCCATTGACGGATCCATGTTTGCATGGCTGCACTTTGCTTGAACTGGAACTAGTTTCGAAAGGGTGAAGGTTGCCGAGTAGCAATGACGATCTTTCTTATCCAGCGATGTCCAGTAGTCTCGCCCAAATACGGGATCAAAGTTCGCAGATTTGTCGCGTACTGCACTGGAAGCTGAGGACTTGCCGCGCTTGCCAGGATTTCGTGCACTTCCACCCGGCCTCATAGGTTCACCTACGGCGGGCTGAAAGAACTGCAGGTTCAAAAAGGCCAAGCAGAACAAGAGTCTTGCTGAAAGCCTCAGAGCACTCATAGGCATTCGTCTATCAGTGCAAGTGCCGAAGATAGTGGAGGAAGGTTGGAGTCAAGCAAGCGACGAAGAGCAGAGCGCCAATGACACTCGTAGATTTGGCTGAGCTGGCAAAACCTAAATGGAGCAAGTGTGCCAAAAATTATAATGAAGCCTTCCCCTGAACTGCAAAAGAGCTCTCGGCAGCCTTGTCAATCAGCACTCCTCATCTTCAGGGAACGGACCTATTTGCGACTATTTGGTCTTGTTCGCAATGTATATTTATACACGCAATCATATTTTAACATGAGAGCTACAGCCTGGCAAAGTAAGGATGTACGCGACTTGCGAAGAGAAGGCTGAAGTTGGCTTCATAATGAGCACGCAAGAAGAGATCGTCCTACCTGAATCAAGAAAACACACACCATCAAGTGGCAGATCAGGTCTTCTCACTTTTTCTTCGAGGCTCAAGTTTCTTTGTATCCATGACAGGAGAGCGTTGCAAGGGAGTCTCGCAATACGCAGATGCGCCTATCGTCAGCTGCGCACCATAGAAAGCACGTTTCCTATTAGCAAAGGGGATGACTAATCGAAACGCGTCAGCTACGCCGTGCTCCAAGTGTGCTTGAGGAATCATTGATAGTTGCATGAGTCTTGCACCAAAGTTCTAGAACTAGCGAGCTGCTGTTGGTAGTTCTGTCGCACTTGGCCAAAACCGAAAACGCGACTTGAGAAGCGCGACCGCAACAAGCACACCCACCAGCACTCCAGGTATCAACGGTGCGCGAGCAGAATCATGCGGGTATAGCAATGGCTAGCAAATCCGCATCTCGGCCTGGCACTGCTGCTGAGGTGAATTTGTGGCGGTCCATACTACAAAGTGTATCTGCTACAGCTAGCAAGCCAGCGTACGACATCCTACTTCTTGGCGGTGGCACAACGGGACTGACGCAATGCGTCGAAGCTTGGAGAACATGCAAGGCGCTTTCTGGACTCTCTGTATCTGAGGACGCTTCAGCGACACCGATACCAGCGGCGTTACCTGGCGCATCGACCTACTTCGACGTGGATGATGCGAAACATGAAGAAACCTTATGTCGCTTGACATGTCACATGTTTGGGCGCCCAGATGACACGCTCGTACCCGTTCTGCAAGATGTCATGTTGCAGACTGAAGTTGGGTCACTTGGTGTTTGCATTCTGCTTGATTGGCAAGAACCCTGGCTCTGGCTGGATCAACTGTGCTGCTGGTTCAAGCTTCTGCGGGAAGCAACAGACAACGCCAAGCTGGACTCACCTGAGTTTGCCACGGGACTCAAGAAGCAATCCTCATCGCTGGAGTATGCTATACGTGGCTATAGCGATGCGCCGACCACCGGTAACGTCTTTCGCAAGCATGACCAAGATCCGTCGCTCCTACCACCGCTTGCATCCGGCCAATTCGCATTGCCTTTGGGTTTACCTCTCTTTTGCATTGCACAAAACGCAAGCGTATCTCCACTTCCTAGCTATGCTAACGCCAGTCACACCACATTTACCAACTAGAAAGCGATTTGGGCATGCGTGAAGAGCAATTTGACTTCATTCAGCAAACCCTACGACTTGTGATGATGTGTCATGGTGGTAGTTTGTACTACACCGCCCCTGCGCAGCCTGCTACCTCGGCGCGTGCCTTGTCTGCCATTCTGCAACAGCTTGCACCGCCACTTGCGCTTCATCTAGAGCGAATTCAGGCGTCTGTTGTTGAGAAAGATCAAGCTGCTGTACCACTTGGTTGGGATACGCCCGTCAAGATTGATGTCCATCGTGCTGAATTCAATATTGACAAGATGCTACACGGGTGGAAGACAGACCTGCAAAGTGATGCTGATGAGGTGCATGACAAGGGTGCCTTGGCTGTATTCCAGAAAATGGTGCCCAATGCACAAGCGAGTCTGTTGATGACGGGCGGTGTTGGCGTTGTGCAGGAAGAGTACATTGCTGTTGAGACGCATGAGGCCTTCTTGACACGTCTTGAACAGGAGTTTCGCGGTCGTCATGGCGAGTCTGCCGTGGTTGACAAAGCAGACACTACGACTGCAGCGTTGGAAGAAAAGCTCAATCGTCTCCGTGAACAAACCTCATCATCGAGTCCTGAAAAATCAATCACTGACTCGAGTGTTGCAAATGCGTACTTCAAGACGCTCATGGAACGGCGAACACTTCGTGACGCTCAATAAGAATTAGATTCTGCACTACTTCGCTGTTCGTGTGTCAAACTAGTGCCCACACACCACCTTCATCGCGGATCCTGGAACGCCTGCAGGTTTGGCCTCGTCTGTCGCAGCAATCGTCGCGCCGACTGCGGCACCACACGCACCGAATGTTGCACTAGACGGTTAGCCTCTCCACATGGGCACGGAAGAGCCACTCACAACTGGGCAGTCCTCAAATTTTGCAAATTAACGGAAGCCATATTAGCAGCTTGCAGGATTTCAGGTTTCATGCCTTGCACTTGCTGAACTTGGCTGATGGCACCCATGGCTTGACCTACCGCAGACCCGGCATCTTCGTATGTCTTGATGAGAGATGCGTCTGTTTTGGTACCGGCCCGGATGCTGTTACTGATGAGGGGCGACGTGGTTGCGAGGAAGCGTTGAGCTGCTTGCACCGCTGGATCTACGGCTGAGCCAGTTGTTTGACTAGCGAGGGTCGTGATAGACTGTTGAGCAGTCTTCCAGGAATCTATCGTGATTAGCCTTCCACAACGTTCTGCTCACGAAGAGAATGGACTGACCAGCAACACGAGATAGAGATTGTGCACAGAGCTCATTGATACCTGCTTCTTGCTGCTGCTGATTGGCTGATGCGACTGCCTTTGAGTCGAGCTTTGGGAGTTGTGCCTTGGCATTTGCAGGAATACCACCGGCTTTACTGTCTGTATTGACAGCTGCATTTGGACTAGACCTCACTGGTGCTTGTGCCTGAGTGACAAGCGAGAGTGTTGCAAAGGCAAGCAGAGTATTTGTTTTGATGATCATCTTGTTTCTTATGAATTGGACTGGAAGTGGATCCTAGCTGGGAGATGACGAGTGTTCTTATACGGCAGGCATGCTTGATACCTTATGGGACAATCAAGCTCCTTGCTGTGTTTGAAGGTCGATTGCTAGTTTCAGGCGGACCTTGTTTCAGGAGCAGCTGTCTGACTTCTGTCTACCTTGTGGCAGCAGGCAGGCGTATGATGCGGCTTGTTTGTCGTCACTTCAATCTCTGCATCAAACACGCATCCGCCTCTATCCATATCAGCCCTATGCATCCTCATCCTCTAGATGCTCTTCCCTTCTTTCCTTCTGACGTCTCCATCTGAACTGCCACGTGCCCGTCAACGCGAAACTGAGCAGCAGCCAACACACACACAACACGCACCGGCCTCCCCTCTACGCTGCGTTCGCCTTCCGTGTTGCTTGTGCCTGTCCTACACGTCCAGACTAGCTTGCGTTGAAAAAAGAGGAGAGTAGATTAAACGGCCCGCAACGATGAACTACTCACGCGCTAGAAGCAGAAAGAATGTCAAGAAAGGGGTACGCTGCATGCTCTTCGCCTCTGCATCCATGCTAACACGGCCCAGGTGTCCTTCACGTTGATGGTAGTGGGTGCGAGTGGCACCGGTAGGACAACATTTGTCAATACCCTCTGCAACAAACCTGTGTTGGATCACCAGTTTTGCGACAACCCAGAAGATGCGCACTTGGAACCAACAATCCAGATCAAGTCGCAGCAAGTAGAGCTAGATGAAGAAGGTGCGCGCATTGGGCTGACAATTGTGGATACACCTGGTTTTGGCGATGCTATTGATAATGAGCCAAGGTAAAGTTGCCCCTTGACTACAAGGCGTGCTAACCTCCCTACTAGCTTTGCAGAGATTGTGCAATTTCTGGAAAAGCAGTATGACGATATTCTCGCTGAGGAGTCTCGAATCAAGCGACGACCAGGCCTTCGAGACTCTCGCGTGCATGCCTGTCTCTACTTCATTCACCCAACAGGTCATGGTTTGCGAGAACTCGATATCGAATGCATGAAACGACTCTCGCCACGCGTCAATGTTATTCCTGTCATTGGCAAAGCAGACTCGCTGACACCCGCTGAACTCGCTGAATCTAAGAAGCTGATTATGGAGGATATCGACCACTACAAGATCCCCATCTACAATTTCCCTTATGACATTGAAGAGGATGATGAGGATACGGTTGAGGAAAATGCAGAACTACGTGGATTACTCCCTTTTGCCATCGTTGGAAGTGAAGATGTTGTTGAGGTGGATGGGAAACGGATTCGAGCTCGCGTGTATCCTTGGGGATACATCAACGTCGATGATCCACGACATTCTGATTTCCAATCTTTACGTTCTGCACTCTTGCAAACGCACTTGTCGGATCTCAAGGAAATCACGCAAGACTTCCTTTACGAGAATTACCGAACAGAGAGTCTGTCTCGTGGTGTGAGTGGTCAAAATGGCCAAGAATCCGTGGCACCTGAGGAGATGGCTTCTCAAGCAGTTCGCATCAAGGAGGAGCATTTACGTCGCGAAGAGGAGAAGTTGCGGGACATTGAAATTAAAGTACAGCGCGAAATCAGCGAGAAGCGGCAGCAGCTGTTGGCCAAGGAAGAGGCGCTCAAGTCATTGGAGGCACGATTGGCGCAGACTGGTTCAAATGGTGATTTGGCAAGTGCTCAACCTTCCTCCCCTGCTCCGTTCAGTTCACCCTGAGGTGGTCTCCTTTTCCCACATCCTCTTTAATCTTGTCGTACGCTCTACTGCTTCTTTTAACGACGAGTAATCGAATTTCTTCACAATTAAATGACCTGATGAAACTGACCTGTGAAAGTAAGAACTAGTATAGATGGCTCTGCTCGACATCATCATCGTTCTCTGCCGGCAACTGCTTATCATCCCTCGACGTCTGCCGCAATCCAGTCGACAACAAGAACCCACCCAGCATCAAGGATGCAATCAACCAAAACACAACAGCCGGCATCCGCTTCACCGTCAAACTATACAAAAACCCAAACAACAACGGCGACGCCACCCGATTCAAAGACTGTAAGAGTGCCACTGCCCCGAGTAATTGGCCAGTCTCCGTCTCATACACATGCTTTGTCAATGCACTCTGAAGGGTGGGTGTACCAACACCGGCGAAACCCGAGAGTGCACCACCGAGGTAAAACCCAGCGGATGTCTTTGCCAGGGCCATGGAAGCAAATGCCACAGACTCGAATAAGAGAGATCCACGAATCAGCCAGATATCAAGCATATCTGCACCTTCTGGTTCCGTGCCACGTCGTGCACTTGCAGCTGCCCGTTCCTCCGGCGTGTGTTTTGGTTGTTTGCCACGAACAAGACGAACGACGATGGGCAGAATCCCAAGTAGGACAATCACGCGACTGCCACCGATGAGGGAAAGTAAGTACCCTTGTTCCAAGTCTCGCCAGCGAAAGATGAGCTTTGCATACAAGATGATGACGGTGAAAGAACCCATATTCATGAGTAAGCACAAGTCAATCCCGACGAGTAATTTAAGATTGCGACGGATAGCCGGTGAGCTGTGTTGAGGGAAGAAGACACGGAGTGCTTTGAAGATGTTCGCCTTTTCCATGACTTTGGCAAACGAGACTTGAGCTTTTGATTGTTGATGGTCAGCCAGTGCTAGGGATGCATCACGACGAGCAGCTACGTCTCGAACATGTCGTCGTGCAGCTTGGTCCATCCGTGTTCTGGACAAGCTCTCTGGTAGCAAGAGTGCTGTGTACAATGCAAAGATGGCATGCACCGCCATGGCAAGGTAAAAGATCGTCAAGACATTGTTGGTCTTGGTAACGAGGTAGCCACCTAGCGATGGTCCCAATGCTATACCTGCATAGAAGCAGCATTGGAAGTATCCGAATGCAACGGCACGTCTAGCAGGTGATACAACATCGGTTGTATAGGCATAGGTCGCTGCCATGGCACTCATGAAGGACCCTGCAAGACCATCACAGAGTGCGCCAACAAACAGGAAGCCAAGCGGCAGAGTACGATAGTACTTTGCGACCAGGATGTAGCACAAATCATTCAAAAGGGCACCAATCATGGTGGCGAACAAGGGCCAGCGTCGACCATGCCGATCTGACCACGCACCATACTTTGCTGCTGTCAACGCAGATAACACACCTGTGAGGATATTGATGCCTGTTGAGAGTCTTGCGATTTGAGCGGAGATTTCGGGGATATTGCAATCGACTTGATGGCCAATCTGGATGAGTGATAAGTTTGGATCGAGTAAGCCTGGAGACTGCTGAGTGTAGTAGTTGCGACAGAGCAAATCACCCATGAGCGAGAGACGCGGGGTGATGGCCGCACCGCTCATAGTGGCAGTAAAGATGAAGGGTGGCAAGAGCCAGTAGAGGTTCGGTTTGCGGTACCAAGGCAGATCGAGGTTACTATCCCTCTCCTTCCCATCGACCGACCCATCGGCATGCTCTGTGCGGCCATGGGCGAGAAGGGGAGCCCGTTCCTGCGCTGTAGCTTCAATGATGTACTCGTCCTCGAGCTCCGCGCCAATCAAGTCTGCACTCATTTTTAGCGGCCTTGTGTTCGAACAAATAAGGCGATCCTAGTGTGACATGGGCCTGTGCCGGGGTAGCCGCTCCCTGGCTCTATATCAGTTCTAAAGACTGGGGTGGGTGAATGCTGACGTCTTGGTTGAGTTGCGCTGACAAATTTGAGAAGGCGGAGGCAGACAAGTACAAGAACAAGAACAAGGTGACACAAAGGGCAGAAGCAGCAGGGGAGAGGCCTACAAGGTGACACAGAGAGGAGCAGTAGAGTAGAATAGAGAGAGTTGAAAGCCAAGAATAAGTACCGTACAAAGAGGTAAGGGCCACGGAAGGGCTAGTCCACCTGCATGCCGTCAGCGTCACCACCAGCAGGAGCAGCTCCCCCAGCGGTACCTTCAGAATGGTTTGTAGTCTTTGCATTGAGGTAGGCATCCAACTCAGCATCAAGTTGCTCAGCAGTCGCAGGCCCACGACGAACACGCTTGCCACTGCCGCCAGCACCAGCACCGGCAGCTTCTTTTCTTCCACCTCGACGATCACCTCGGTTACCGCGTTCTCCTCGTGGCCTGGTCTCACCACCGCGGCCAGTTTTACGATCATCGGTATCAAACCGCAACCGACTGCCAAGGTCGTTGTTCTTTCTGGGAGGTGCAACGAAATCAACCTCAAGACGCTGCCCACCGCACATGCGCGTATCGAATTGGCGAACGGCTTCGAGTGCGTCGTCTCTGCGTTCGTAGTCGACATAGCACTTGCCTGTAGATCTAGCACCTTGTTAGTTTCCTTTGAAAAAAAGGAATGGGTAGTATACCTGCCAGCACGGTCACAGACGAGCTTGAGACGTGTGATGCGACCAACAGCATCGAAGATCTGCTCCACCTGGCTTTCATCAATCTCATACTGCAAATTGGTCACCACAACAGTACCACCGCCATTGCCGCCACGATCACGACTCACACCACGCCGTCCAGAGTCCGCACGATCATGCTGCCACCGTTGTGGTGAACTTGAACGCGATCTAGAACGACGACGTCCAGAGCCACGGCTGTAAGGCGTTGACGCGACTCTGCCAGGGTTACGACCACCGCCGCCGCCACCACCGCCTGAGCGACGTGGGCCACCGCTTTCTCGACGGCGTGCAGGGCTACGTGAGCGACCGTTACGTCTGCTAGCGCCTTGTTGTTTTGGTTTTTCACCGATGATTTCGTCGAGTGACTTTTCTAGCGCTGCAGACATGATTGAGGATAGAGTAGAGGGTTATTGTGAAGTTATTAGAGAAGCTGGAGAAGGAGCCCTGTGCTGGAAGAGAGATCAGTGATCCAGCTGAGTGGATGTGTGGTGTCTTGCTGAAGGAAGTTGGAAGGGAAACGGCGCAAGAGACGAGACAACGACAACGACCAGGACGAGGCCTAGCAGGAAGTAGGGAAGGCGGCGACGAGGCAGATCAGGAGAGAGAGAGATCATGGCGGCGACCAACGGTCACCAGGCAACTAATGCTCATGATGCTACGGCTTCGACTGCGACGACTACAGCATCGTCAGCAACACGCGTTACACCTCTCACCTGCTCCGGCCACACAAGGCCCGTCACGCATCTCCATTTTGCAGAGAGTGTCTTCATCACGGCGTGCAAAGATGGCAATCCCATGCTCAGAGACGGTACTACCGGCGATTGGATCGGTACATTCATGGGTAATGCTCCGATTTGATTGACCATCTAAGCTTACAATCATCACAGGACATAAAGGCGCGACTTGGAGTGCAAAACTCTCCAAAGACGCCTCACTCGCCGTCACTGGCTCTGCTGACTTTTCAGCCAAAGTCTGGGACACCTACAAAGGTACGGCCATGCATACCTACGCCCACAACCATATCGTCCGGTCTGTCGATTTCAATGCAGCTGCAACACAGATTCTGACGGGTGGACAAGAGAAGAAAGTCCGCGTATTTGATTTACGTTCAGAAGACGCCGTGTGTGAGTTAGCAGGACATACAGGCAATATCCGCAGTGTGGTCTGGGACAAACGGAAAGAAGCAGGAGGACATATCGTTATGTCTGCAGGGGAAGACAAGATTGTCAGATTTTGGGATTTACGAGCACAAAAACAAGTCGATACTTGGCAGGCAAAGGATACGGCTGCTATTACTTCTCTGGAAATGGCTGAAGGGTACATCACCTCAACGGCTGGCAAGAACGTTTATTTTCTGGACCCAGATACACACGAAACATCCAAATGTGTGGAGACTGCGTATGATGTGTCTGCCGTCTCGCTTAATCCACAACGGACCCGCTTTGTGACGGGTGGTTCCTCTGAGCTGTGGGTCAGGGTGTATGACTTTGCATCGGGAGAGGAACTTGAAGTCTACAAGGGACATCATGGTCCGATCCATACCGTCAGCTATAGTCCCGACGGTGGGCTTTATGCGACAGGCAGTGAGGATGGTACGGTGAGGCTGTGGAAGGCAGTCGATGGACCTTATGGTCTCTGGAACTGATCGGTCTTCTGTCCCTCATTATCCCTGCATTATCATGCTTTCAAGCCTGCTTCTGCATCGTCTACCATCTTTTTTTTGTTCTCAAACTGCAGCACATACCACCACATCTTAAAGCATCAGCTGTAGCTACTCTGCATTCCATATCTACTCATTTCCTTATCTCGATCTGACCTGCTCTAAAACGCTTGCTACAAAATGATGGCAACCCTGCCAGCTCAAGCACCGACCCCGGCAGATGAGAAAGCACACCTCGAACGAGAACGTCAATGGCTCTTCACGCACATCTTCCCGCGTTCTCTGCCGCCGGTGCTTGAAGGCTTGCAAGAATGTAGAGACTTGCTACAACACGCAGATACGACCTTGCCGCTTACTTCAAGGGAGACAGAACGGCTCAAGGGCTTGGTTACGCGGCAGGGCAGTCTTCTCGTCAAGGGCGATTTCAGAATACGACTGCCAGGCCTCTCTGCACAACGCGTTGCTCTGAATGCAGACAAGAATATGACCCTTCCACAAATTGCAGAAGTAGCACATCTTGTGGATATCTCCATTGCAAGTTGTGAACATGCATTGCAGCCAGATACCGCAAAACGTGTCGTGGATGATCTACTAGACAATCTACAAGAAGCATCGGCTTGTCTCAAGGAGCCCAAGCTGACGGAGACTTTTCCATTGGCTGGACTACCGGGTACTCGATTCTCTCCCGCCCTGGAGGAACCTGTTGCCATGGACCTTTGTATCCGTGACGCGTCGCTCATCGCTGATGTCTACCTACTACAAGACCGCAAACAAAGTTCCAGCATATTTGCCAAGATCAACAGGGTAGCCAGCGGAAGTCAAGGGGGGAGCGGTGAAGCGCATCACGGTGGCTTCGTGCGGTTCAGAGGTCGAGATGTACGTGTCGTGGAGCATGTGCGTGTTGAGTCACAGGATCCGGCGCTTGTTGCTGTCATGACCAAGCTGGCTGCTTTGACGCATTCAGTGGAGCAGATCGGACTTAAGATTGCAGCAACGGCGAGCTGATGTCTCTGTCTATCACCTGCCTGCCTCGTGCCTCTCTAGCACTAATCTATAGCCATGGCCAGTCCAGATCATTTTCGCCTGCCCATCTCGTGTGCAGCCGCCGTGTCTCCGCCTTTCCACCGGAGACATCCACGACCGCCAGCACCAGCATCCTGAACGGGGCCGTCGCCGACTGCTTCTGGCTTCATCTGTTTATTAAACGACTTCCAGTGCCTGCAAAAAACAGGCATTTCATCTGCGTCAAACATAAAGCGGCAAGGAACGCATAGCAACCAACGACGGCGGCGTCCAATACTCTTCGCCGCAGGCCAGTAGCAGCAGCACGCAACATGGCACTCTCCACTTACTTTGGCTATACTGGTCTTGCATTCTTTACGTTTGCCCTGCTTGGCCCTCGTTTCAAAGCAACTCGATTTATCGCGCGCTATGCCACTGCGATTGTGGCCATGATCGTGTGCGCTTCTTATGGTGTCCTTGCATCCCTCGTCTTCAAAGTCATTGGCCTAAAATCACTGAGTCAGTGGACTGTTGCGCGATCATTCGATACTTTGCTATCGCCCTTGCTCGGTATCAGCTTCACAGTCGAGCATGAAGAGCGCATGTCAACGCGGCCTGCCATCTTCATCTCCAACCACCAGACAGAGCTGGATGTTCTGATGCTCGGAAGAATGTTTCCAAAACACACATCCGTCACGAGTAAGAAGGAACTCAAGTATATGCCATTCCTGGGGCAATTTATGACGCTCAGTGGCACCGTCTTTATTGACCGTGCAAACCGCAAAAATGCCGTTGCCTCCTTTGACACAGCTGTTCGACAAATCAAGGACGAAAAACAAAATGTCTGGATCTTCCCAGAAGGCACACGTTCGGCGTTTGCAGAAGCGGATCTGTTGAACTTCAAAAAAGGGTGTTTTCATCTCGCCATTCAAGCAGGTGTCCCGATTGTCCCCATTGTTGTTGGAAACTACAGTCATGTGTTCAGTTGGAAGCGCAAACATCTCGAACCGGGTGTCATCCCGATCAAAGTACTCGAGCCGATTGAGACGAAAGATTTGACGGCTGCTGATGTCGACAGGCTTGTTGTTGAGGTACGCAACAATATGCTCAAAACCATCAAGGAGATGAGTCAAATAAAGTGAATCTCTATGCTTGATTCTAGGCTACTGCTCCGTACTGTCTGTACAGATAGTGGTCATTTCTAGTCTTACTTGTTGCTTCGTTCATTGCATTTCTGTGGTCAAAGGGGTGTAACAACAGGCGTGTTCAATTGCTACCCTCAAAATTAATATTCTACGGCCACGCTTGCAATTGATTTGACGATAAATACATCCAACAACTGGGTGAACGAAAACTTCTACTCAGCCAGCTAGGGTGACGCATACCAGCACACGGTTTTCTTTGAACATGGTCAAGGCGTCGGTGTTGTTAACACATGTTATTGGTTTGCTGCATTTCTTGCAGCTTCCTACCACACTTGCAGAGCCTGTTCGACAAAGTGATAAGAGGTCTTCATTGCGCAAAATCTCTTTCGAGTCTATGCTCGCCCAATTTTCTAGCGATGAAATATCTCGCGCTCCTCGTGGCGAGAATCTCTGTTATGCTGCGGAGTTCACCTTTCTTGCATTGAAGCCTCCGAGCTGGGTCCCGGTTGATCCTCAAATGAGCAAGGCCAATGCCATAGATGAAATGTGCACAACATGGTGCAAGAGCGAATTAGCAGCCTATGCAACAGCGCTGTCCAATTATCTGTCGTTATGGGATAGACGAGCGGGACCAGGGCTGCCACAATGCATTCAGAATCGCTGGTTTCAGATGTGCTACAAGACAACCATGACTCATGGCGCAGGTATGTTTTGCCCTGAGTTCGCTTCAGGAAGATGTTTGTTTTCTGGCTCCACATGTGGTTGTCGATTTGATCTCAAATTGGATTCTATTCTGATGCCAAAAGTTGCCTTTGGCCCACACAATCTTTATTACGTGTCGCCCCGCATCAGCTTGCAACGACTACAATCAAGCGGTCTTATCAGTTTCTTGTATCGCGACACACATGCGTGCGGGATGGAACGGCTTGTTCCAGAATTCTTGCATCCAATGAAACTGCTCCCGACTAATGAAGTTGTTTGGAATCAAATGGCCTCTAATGTCGTTCAAGAAAAATTCCGTTGCAGAGAGAATAAAATACCTTGTACGTGCTCCAAAGACGGCAGATCTGGGTGGACGGCGGCTGAACAACATCCGGGGCCAGAGCAGTGCAAAACGCACAAGATGGCTTTTCAGCAATGGTATTGTCCAGTGCCAACCTCAGCAGATTGTCAGCTTCAAGCACACCAGTCAGCACCACACAATCCCAGCGACGGCGGACTCAATCGAGAACAACCTTTGCCACACTCTGGTCAAGAGTATCCGCAGCAAGGCAGTAACACGACAGACGATGCCTTGATTGATGAGTGTCTGCAGTTCTACTTCGACATGGACACGTCAAATACCGTGGTAAGCGACTGCACTACGACCGGCGCCAGGAATGATGAATGTTCAACTTCTGGCCAGCAATGTCAAGAGCTTGATGATCCTGAATATGACTTGCAAATACAAACGTTCCTTGAAAGCTTTAGAAGGGATCCAGGTGACCCTGGTCCGATGCTTTGATCACATCCATGTCGGTCCATGGTTGCAAATGTTTTATTGCAATGATAGACTGCTGCGAATGAACTTCAATCCCATAGGTATACATAAAGGACCTTAATTTTGATCTTCTTGTTGCTAATAGCTTCAGAATTTAGAAATTTCCCCACCACCAGTATCTTTGATGCAGCTTGAAAGTATGAAGTTATTCTGCGCTTCTTTACATGATGTTGGGTCAGATACTATGTAATTGCGAAGTTTCCAAGGAGAAAAATGCTGATAAAACGTATGAACAGATGCTGCCTATTGGTTGATGATGCGTCTTTAACGCATAACCCTGTCTTACTCTGCGCTGGACTGAATCTGCTGTTCTGCGGTTTGGCTGCACGAGTCCGACACCACCAAACAGAGCTGGATGTCCAATCGGGTGTCATCCCAATCAAGGTACTCAAGCTGATTGAGACGAAAGATTTGACGGCTGCTGATGTCGACAAGCTTGTTGTTGAAGTACGCAACAATATGCTCAAAACGATCAAGGAGATGAGGCGATTAAAGTGAATCTCTATGTTTGAATCTAGAGTACAGCTCCTGTAGTGAACGACCTAGAAAGTGCCGAGACAGAGACTAAGAGTAGTGTTCACTCTGGTGACAGATGAATAAGAGTCGAGGAGCTGGATTGAGGAAAAGAAGAAGAGAAAGAATAAATTGTTAACTGGAGAACTAAGAGAGAGAGAGGCGGTCCTTATATAGACCGCCAATGAGATACAGGGAAAGCAATTCGGCAGGCTCGACCAGCAACATGTTTCTAGAGAAATGTGATGAATGACGAGCTGCGCCTGGTTCAGATGACGTGGTAGTAATAGCTTGTTGGGGATCACACTGTTGTAGAGCTGGTTTAAGGTGGCGCGGTCCATCACAGCTCCGTACTTTCGTACAGATATTGATCATTGTCTAGTCGTACCTGTGGCTTTGTTCAATGCATTTCTGTGATTTAAGGGATGTAACAACGGGCGTGTTCAATTGCTCCCCTCAAACTAAATATCTTGCTGCCACGCTTGCAATTAATTTGACAATGAATACATCCAACAACTGGCTGAACCAAAACTCCTACTCTGACAGCTAGGGCGATGCATATCAACACACTGTTTTCATTGAACATGGTCAAGGCGTCGGTGTTGCTAACCCATGTTATTGGTTTGCTGCATTTCTTGCAGCTTCCTACCACACTTGCAGAGCCTGTTCGACAAAGTGACGAGGGGTCTTCATCGAGCAAAATGACCATCGAGTCTATGCTCGCCCATTTTTCTGGCGATGAGCTATTTCGCGCTCCTCGTGGCGCGTACTTATGTTATGCTGCGGATTTCACCTTTCTTGCATTGAAGCCTCCAAGCTGGGTGCCGGACGATTTTCAGCGCAGTGAGGCCGATCCCGTTGACAATTTGAAGGAAATTTGCACGAAATGGTGCGAGAGCGAATTAGCAGCCTATGCAAAAGCACTTGCCGTCTACCTTACCATGTGGGGAGGTCGACCCGGATCAGGGCCCAGGCTTCCAAAATGCATTCAAGATCGCTGGTTCAAGATGTGCTACAAGACAACTTTCACCCATGCCGCAGGTATGTTTTGCCCTGAATTTGCTTCAGGAAGATGTTTGTTTTCTGGATCTACATGTGGTTGTCGATTTGATCTCAAATTCGATGCTATTCTGATGTCAAAAGTTTTCGTTGACACAAAGTATTATTACGTGTCGCCCCGCGTCAGCTTGCAACGACTACAATCAAGCGGTCTTATCGAGTTCTTGACCACAGGCAGCACGCATGAGTGCGGAATGGAACGGCTTGTTCCAGATTTCTTGCATCCAATGAAACTGCTCCCGACTAATGAAGTTGTCTGGAAGCAATTGTCTTCTAACGTCGTCCAAGAAAATTTCCCTTGCAAGGACAGTAAAATAGCTTGTGCGTGCTCCAAAAATGCCAGATCTGGGTGGACGGTGGCTGAACAAAATCCGCGGCCAGAGCAGTGCAAAACGCACAAGATGGCCTTTCAGCAATGGTATTGTCCAGTGCCGACCTCAGCAGATTGTCAACTTCAAGCACACCAGTCAGCACCGCACAATCCCAGCGACGGTGGACTCAATCAAGAACAGCTTATGCCACACTCTAGTCAAGTGCATTCCCAGCAAGGCAGTAACACGACAGACGATGCCTTGATTGATGAGTGTCTGCAGATCTACTTCGACATGGACACGTCAAATACCGTGACAAGCGACTGCACTCCCACTGGCGCCAGAAACGATGAATGTTCAACTTCTGGCCAGCAATGTCAAGAGCTTGATGATCCTGAATATGACTTGCAAATGCAAACGTTCCTTGAAAGCTTTAGAAGAAATCCAGGTGACCCTGGTCCAATGCTTTGATGGCATTTACGTCGGTTCATGGTCGCAGATGCTAAATTGCAATCATAGACTTCGGAAAATTCATTTTCAATTCCATAGGTATACACAAACAAGCTTACTTTGATCTTCTTGTTGCTAATAGCTTGAGTATCTTTGATGCAGCTTGAAAGTATGAAGATATTGCGCTTCTCACATGATGTTGGATCAGATACTATGTGATTGTAAGGTTCCAAGAGTTAAATAGTGAAGCAATGTATCACCTATGCAGCCTGTGGCATATGTGGACTGTTTTCGCCTAACCCTGTTGTGCTCTGCGCTGGTCTGAGTCTGCTGTTTGGTTGCGCGAGTTGCACACCAGAAAGCGCCGCTCGCCCGCCCTCAACACAACTCCACCCACACTCAAGCCACGTCCCCCTCACCCGCACAATACAATCCAACAGGCCCGGCACCGCACACAGACGCCGCCCAAGCAGCTCAGAGTACAGGCCACCTGAGACCGCCGCGCCTTGCTTATCGCACAAAGGCCCTTCTCTTATCGGGCGCGCGAAACCGGCCTAGCTACACAGTCGCAGTCGCTTGACATATCCGTTCCACCCAGACGCGACAACATCGCCGTCTTTGCGCTTCTTCAGTCGCAGCCAAGCCTCGATAGTGCGCGCATAGGTGCAGTCGACCTGCGAATCACAAGCGACGTTCCGCAAGACAAATCGTCCCCGTTGCAATCGGCCAAACATCAAACGAGTCGCGTCGCAAACCCAAACAAGAAGGCGACACCGCGGCCCCTTCTTCTTGTATCGATCTGGCCTTTCAGCCTCGTCCATACACCCCGCCAAAGGCTCAATAAGAGAGTCTTGAGGAATAAAAGGCCCCCGACCAGCGCATTTTCCAGCATCCTCGACATACACTTTAGACGATAGCCAGCATGTCGCGACACAACAGCTCCTCATCACACTCAAATCCGTCGGAGCACAGCTTCCCCTTCCACAATGACGAAGACGATACCCTCACACATCCCACACTCCTCCCAAACGGTATTCTCAACGATGATGACGAAGAGGACGAAGATGATATTGTCCCAGCTTGGCCACGCAAGTCGTCCGGTGGTTCAGCGTCGCATGAAACACAGCAACAGGCATCGCAAGTGGCAGTACTCAGGTGTCGACAACTTCCTACAGACTTGACGGCGCGCGAATTCGCCGGATTGTTTACTTTTGCCGATGGCTACGTTGGGTCATCGTTAAAGGAAGAGCAAGGCGAGGTATGTTCAACACGATCTGAGGTTTGACAATAACTAATACGACTAGCGCATGGGAACAGCGAGCTTCAATTCCAGCAGCAATGCAGCGAAAGCGCGCTCGAAGATGGCGTCCGTTGCGGCATTCAACCAAGTCATTTTTGACATTACGACCGCCAGAAGCTCAAGCAGTAGCAACGGCGCCAAGAGCTTAGGCAATAGCAACGGAGTGGATGTGCCAACGCCGCCTGCAACCTTGTCAACGAGCAGTAAATCAACAGGCAGTAGTGGGTCGATGCAACATAGCCGACTTTCGAGCTACGTCAAGGATAAGCCGGACTTGACATCCATGAATGCTATCCCTACACTCACACCCTCGACTTCTCTTAGTATGGATGAATTCTATGGTAGTGTGCCCAAAGGCTCAGTCGGGGTCATTTCAAGCTCCGTACCCACCAACTTTTCAACAAGCGCAGGCGGTACTGTCTGGTCCCCCACATCACCCCGTTTTGCATCTGTCGGCGGAGAACTGGCCAAGTCGCCGCCTACAGGATTCAGTATGCTGCCACCACCAACGGCCAAGGAAGATGACGCATGGTCACGCTCGACGACTGCCACTCGATTCGCTGGGCTGAATTTGAACGGGAATCCTGCTGATCTTGCGCGAGGCTCTTCTGATCGCAACGGGGGACAAGGCGGCATGAGTCCCATCCTAAGTCATGGATTTCCGTCCATCGACAAATCTCTTGGATCGCCTCACTTGAATGGCAATGCACCACCTTTTGCTGGCACGTATCAGCATGCCGGCATGGGATTCAGCTCTGCTTCCGCAAAACAAAATGCTGGCATGATGAATAATGCGTATCCGGCTATGAATCCTGCTGCAACCGGCTTCGTTGTTGGTAATCGACTCGGTCCTGCACTCATCAACACCAACCCAGCGGATCAAAATCCACCTTGTAATACACTCTATGTGGGCAATCTGCCACTCGCGACAACAGAGGAAGAGCTCAAGAGTTTGTTCTCACGGCAGCAAGGATATCGTCGTCTTTGCTACCGCACCAAATCTAACGGACCTATGTGTTTTGTTGAATTTGAAGATGTTCACTATGCCATTCAAGCACTCAAGCTGTTGCAAGGCGTCATTTTGAGCAGCAGTATCAAAGGTGGCATTCGTCTTAGTTTCAGCAAGAATCCATTGGGTGTGCGGAAGATGGATGCAGCACAAGGATTTGTGCCTCAACAGCAGCAACAACAACAGCAGCAACATCATCACCACCATCATCATCATTCGCATACATTGCAACCACAGCAGCATAGTCAATCAGGTACGTTAATGAGCCAGCACGCGCATATGGGCGCTCCCGGACATCTTGCGAATAATGGATACGCACCTCTTGCACCGCCTGGCCTTGCGTCGTCCAATGGTCAGACGACAAACCATGCGAATCCACAACAGCCTATCAATATGTTCGGACATGGTATGCAGCCAACTCAGCATCAGGCACAACCCTCTCATGCCCCAGTTTGGCGATGATCACATGTTGATCCAGCGCAACGACACTACCTTCTTATCTATTGGCATGAACAGTACTGGTTTATTTCTTCATTTTTTCCGCTTCTTTATTATTCAACACGACCATGCAATAGCACAGAGCACAGAGCACACAGGGTTGCTCACGGCATCTATACCAGCATCCTTCCTAATAAGCGTCAAAGGACACGCTATTCTCACATGCTTGGCACGGTGGAGGGTATTTTGCTACAATCGCCTCATCATCATTCGTCATTTCCATAATTTGCGACATCCATTACTCTTACTCGTTGGTTATACATTTTCTAAATTTTGTGCATTCCTTCATCAACGTCTTGATTGTACTCGTTCTGAACGCTTTTCTCTGTTCTGCTACTGAACTTTCGTATATCTGATTTACTTGACAACCATGACTGAGTAAAGATCTGGACACTGAATTTATGAGCATATTTCCATAAAATCAGATGAGATTCTGACAAGCAGGAAAATTATGAAAGCTGATTTGCAAACATAACAGCTGAGATGAAAAATCGAGTGAGCAAGCTGGGGTAGCTTGCATCCGCAACCTCGTCAACTTTTGCGGCAGGAGTAGAGAAGACCAATACTATAAGATGTGTATGATCGGTCGTTGGAATCTAGAATCGACAGGGTACGTGAGACTGTAGGAAATATGTAAGTCGCTAGAATTGGTAGTCCAACAAAACAGCAACTCCAACGGTACGTCGGAGACTGCTGAATACTATGGCCAGGCAGATTTCCGATGATCTGCAGCAAACCATCACTCAGTCATCAAATAAAGCCGGGGGGATCAAGCCAAAAGGACTCACCGTAACCAGCGTATCCCTCATCGTGATTATCATCACTTCCGCCCTCTGGATTCTGAGCAACGCATGTACCCCCATTTTGGTGGTCAGTTGCTGGAAAGCTATTGCCGGCATTGTTGTCGCAGAACAAGTCATATGAATCCACTGGTAATCCAGTATCTGGATTCTGTACCACATTCTGTTGCCGTGCCAACCATTCAAACCACTCGCATGGAATTTGTTGTTGACCTACTGTGGTAGACTCAGCATAATTACCTGTCACTGCTGCTTGGCCTGAAGTTGATCCGCCTGCATGCGTCGGAATGTTGCCATGAGTGCTTCCATGGCCAGCGGGCGGCAAGCAATGGTTCATAGGCTGGTCGATGCCAGCCACATCCGAGGTGAGTTTCCCGTCTTTTGATTTGGAACCCTTGGACTTCTTGACTCCTTGCTGGCCTGCTTCACATCTACGCGCAAATGTGTGTGGCCGCTTCTTATAACCCTTACAAAAACAACCCGTATTCCAATCAATGGGACACTTCAGATTCTCAGCCTTGATTTTGACAAGGGCAACCTGCCACTTGCCCGAGCGCGCGGCTTCTGCTACTGGATCGGGCATGATAGGCGGCCAACCAACTTTTTCAAAAATATCCTCGTAATGACAAAATTTAGCCGGCCTGCGAGTGAGAACAGGGGCAGTGCTCCAGAAAGACTTTGGTCTGAAGGACGACAGCTCATACTCCTTACGATCGTACTTTATGATTGGCATTTTGATACTCTCGAGGTGATTTAGTAGCGTGCAGCGACAGGTAAAAGCACAGAGCTCCGAAAGTCCATGATCTTCGTTAGAGACAACTGGTTCCAGGACATCAACTTTAAAGCTTTGGATGCAGGATTTTTTATTTGTATTCTTCCTGGTGAAATCGCTGAACGACTGCTTGTATGCCGCGTGTTGTGTTTTACACCAAGGTTCGCACAACTTGGTAGTATAGCTCTTCAGATCTGACTCACCCATTGCGCAGGATTTTCCATGCGTACTTGGGATAGCAAACGCTTGAAGAGTCGAGATTGAGAATGTAGCGCTGTAACATTTGCGATCTGAATCTTTCGCACGAAGAAAGTAGTCAACGCCTTCCACTGGAATATCCGTCAATCTGGTAACCGAGCTGCTGCCACCATAATCTGCTGGTTGTCCTTCTCCACGACCGCGCTTTTTACTTTGCGGTTGTGCCAGTCCTGTAGTTCCGCGATTGGAGTCTTGGCCATCGGTTCTGCCAGCTTCAGCTGCCACAGGCTGCAGATTCAGCTGCAACACCAACAACAGGAGTGGAACAAGTGTGATTGTAAATATCACTAGTGACGCGGACTCGCGATAGTGCATGCGCGCCATAGCTGGGGAAAACGTATGACCCTGATGAGAAGAGATACGGAGATCTACGCAGAAAAGGGAGGAGTGAGCAAGCGTGTTGTCTGGTTGGAAGGAAATCTTGTGATTGAAACGCTGGCATGATTTCCCATTGCGAAAACGGGGGCGCTTCTGCAAAAGAATATAATCAAGTCAGAACCCCTGCAGCTGCTCTAAGGTAACATTTGGCAATGGCAGTCGACACAGGGGCAATAGTCAAAAGTCCGTCGTCCACGTGCTGTTTATAGGTTGAACAGTGTCAGCTAGCCAATGCCGTAGCTTGTTTCGCACTTTCTAAGGTATTTGTGCCAAGATCAAATAAGACCAAAGTTGAGAAAGGTAAGTTTCTGAGATCGGTGCTTCAAAACAGCAACAGCTTCAACAGTAGGTCGAAGGCTGCTAAATATAATGGTCAGGCAGATTCCCGATGATCTGCAGCAAACCATCACTCATTCATCAAATAAAGCCGGGGGGGATCAAGCCAAAAAGACTCACCGTAACCAACGTACCCCTCATCGTGATTATCATCACTTCCGCCCTCTTGATTCTGAGCAACGCATGTACCTCCATTTTGGTGGTCAGTTACTGGAAAGCTATTGCCGGCATTGTTGTTGCAGAACAAGTCATATGAATCCACTGGTAATCCAGTTTCTGGATTCTGTACCACATTCTGTTGCCGTGCCAACCATTCAGACCACTCGTTCAAAATTTCTTGTTGATTTGTCGAGGCAGACTGAGCATCATTACCTGTCGCTGCTGCTTGGCCTGAAGTCGATCCGCCTGCATGCGTTGGAATATTGCCATGAGTGCTTCCATGGCCAGCAGGCAGCAGGCAATGGTTCACAGGCTGATCGACACCAGCCACAACCGAAGTCTGTTCCCCATTTTTTGATTTAGATTTCTCGGACTCCTTGGTTTCTTGCTGGTCTACTTCACAATAGCCATGCCTAAATGTGTGTTTTTCCTTAGCGAGTTTACCGAAATTATTTTCGACGTTCTGACACGAACAACCGATATCCCAGTCAATGACGCACTTCAGGTTCTCAGCCTTGATTTTAACAAGGGCGGCCTGCCACTCGCCCGACCGTGTGACTCCTTCCAGTCGATCGGGCTGAACAAGTTTCTCCATAATATCCTCATAATGACAATACAGAGACGGCCTGCGAGCAAGAACGGGGGCGTCGCTCCAGAAAGACTTTGGTCTGAAGGACGACAGCTCATACTCCTGAGATCGGTACTTTAGTAATGGCACTTTGATACTCTCAAGGTGAACCAGTATCGTGCAGGGACAGGAAAAAACACAGAGCTCCGAAATTCCACGACCTTGGTAAGAGGCAACTGGTTCCGGGAAATCAACTTCAAAGCTTTGGATGCAGGTATCTAGTTTTGTTGTCTTCTTGATGAAATGGCTGAACGACTTCTTGTATGCTGCGTGTTGTGTTTTACACCAAGGTTCGCACAACTTGGTAGTATAGCTCTCCAGGTCTGACTTACTCATTGCACAGGATGCTCCATGCGTAACGGGAATAGGAAATGATTGGGCAGTCTTGATCGAGAATGTAGCGTTGTAACATTTGCGTTTTGAATCTTCTGCACGAAGAAAGTAGTCAACGCCTTCCACTGCAATATCCGTCAATCTGGTACCCGAGCTGCTGCCACCATAATCTGCTGGTTGTCCTTCCTCGCGACCGCGCTTTTTACTTTGCGGTTGTGCCAGTCCTGTAGTTCCGCGATTGGAGTCTTGGCCATCGGTTCTGCCAGCTTCAGCTGCCACAGGCTGCAGATTCAGCTGCAACACCAAGAACAGGAGTGAAACAAGTGTAATTGTGAATGTCACCAGTAGATTGGACCTGCGATAGTGCATACTCGCAACGGTAATTGCCGGAAGGAAGGCGTATGAGACACTGAGAACAATTCAGGTAAATGGACAAGAGAGGCATGCGCCTGCCGACGTATTGATTGGTCTGCTGCTTATGATTGAGAGGCTGGCAAAATTCCAAATCACGAGAATAGGAGTGCGTCTGATAGGCCCTAGGGAGCAGGTGAGATGGCGTGCAGCTGCTCCAAGGTAGCATTTGGCACCTGCTTTCGTGTCACGGGGCACAGTCGAATGTCAGCTGTGCTTGTGGAGTTTGGGCTTCAAGCGACCGAGCCTGGACACGCTCACCGAAGGTGCTACTAGACTAGGTCTCTTTCGAGGCAGATGCAGAGAACCGAAATTCATTCTAAGCTTGAGTTTGCGCAACTGCTAGCTAACTGAGAGTTTTGAGCCGATGGCATGTAGCCAGGGCAGGAGTCTTGTAGAAGGAGGATATTCGTATCAGTAGTCTCTGCAACCCCTCGTTTCATGAAGCAAATACTCGAGACAATGTAGTACTTTATTCTAGCCCCACAGCTAGCCCATCACGACCTGCACATGTACACTTCCTTCCGTTGCTGTCGTTGTTTCTCACGCTCCATCCACTATTTTTGGCGACATGACCATCGTGATATCAATATTCGAGAGTAGGAAAAGACAAAGAGCTTGGCCAGGCTCAGATCTACGACGGCCATCTCCTGCAGGCTGCTTAGACGGCAATTGTTCTCTCTGTTCCCGTTGATATCACCAAAGCGATACTCGAAACGCAATATGGCGACGCAGGACCTTTCCGACAGTCTCCGCAAACTCGGACTCGACACAACGCTCTCCTTTCCCAAGCTTGCCGATCCTACACATAACCCTATCGATCTCTACAAGACGTATGTTGCGGACCAACTTTCGGCCATCTCAGAACATCCCCGGGATGCAATCTATGCGGCATTGGACCTTGCGCCGGCAAAGGGCCAGCAAGATCTTGTCCTGCCTATTCCTAAGCTCGGCAAAGCCAAGACCAAGCCGGCAGATCTGGCACAACAATGGACAGAGGCGTTTCCAAAAGACGTTGTTACTGCCGTTTCTGAGGGCATCTTCATGCGCTTCACATTCCCAACACAGCGGTCAGTGAAATTCTTGGTTCCGCATATCCTTGCGCTGCGCGAGAAGTATGGCACATTCGATACCTTCAAGGGCAAGAAAGGCATTGTTGAATTTTCATCACCCAATATCGCCAAGCCGTTTCATGCAGGACACTTGCGCTCTACCATCATTGGTTCATTCTTGGCCAATCTGCATGAAGCGATGGGATGGGAAGTGATTCGCATGAACTATCTTGGGGATTGGGGAAAGCAGTATGGATTGTTGGCATTGGGCTATGAGGCATATGGCAATGAGGAAGAGTTGAAGCAAGACGCAATCAAGCATCTCTATGATGTCTACGTTCAAATCAACGCACAAGCCACGGCTGAAGAAGACGCAGAAAAGGCTCGCAAGGTGAAGTGCGAGGAGGAAGGTACACCATATGAGCCTCGCGAGACGCTCCATGATCGCGCCCGTTCCTACTTCAAGGCTATGGAAGATGGCTCAGAAGCTGAACTTGCAGTCTGGCGCAAGTTTCGTGACTTGTCTATCGTCAAGCTCGAACAGACCTATGCTCGGCTCAATATTCACTACGACTACTACTCTGGTGAATCACAAGTGCCGCAAAAGCGCATGGACGATGCAATGGAGCTGTTAAAGCAGAAGGAGCTGATTGTTGAAGAGAAGGGTGCACTCTTGGTTGATCTCATTCCAGCCAACAAGAAGCTCGGCCGGGCAATCGTGCAGAAGCGAGACGGCACGACACTCTACCTCACGCGTGACATTGGAGAAGTACAAGACCGGTGGGAGAAGTACAAATTTGACAAGATGATCTATGTCGTTGCTGCTCAGCAAGATCTGCATCTTGCTCAGTTGTTCAAGATTTGTGACTTGATGGGCTATGAGTTTGCTGATCGTCTGCAGCACGTTAACTTTGGTATGGTTTTGGGTATGTCTACGAGGAGAGGTACAGCCGTCTTCCTCGACCAAATTCTGGAGGAGGCCAAGGCGACCATGTATGCGGTGATGCAGAAGAACGAGGCCAAGTTCAAGCAGATTGAGGATCCAGAGCATGTTGCTGATGTCGTTGGCATCACAGCCGTCATGATTCAAGATATGTCTGGAAAGCGTATCAACGACTATGCTTTCGCTTGGGACCGTATGACAAGCTTCGAGGGCGACACGGGGCCTTACCTCCAATACGCACACTCGCGCCTTTGCTCGGTGCAGCGCAAGAATCCAGAATTCAAGGAGGCTGACTTGGCAAATGCCGATTTTACCTTGTTGACGGAGCCAATTGTGCAAGATCTCGTCAAATTGCTCATGATCTGGCCGTCTGTTGTTCAAAACACTTACAAGACACAAGAAGCCTCCAACATTGTCACCTATCTCTTCAGGCTATGCCATGGCATCTCTGGAGCTTATGATAAATTGTGGGTGTCGAATCAGCCGCATGACTTGGCACAAGCACGACTAGCTTTGTATGTCGCTTGCCGGATTGTTCTCGGCAACGGGATGCGACTATTGGGTCTCAAGCCATTGGAGCGTATGTAGTGCCGTCTATAGATGCCATCCGCCCACACGACTCGTGATGCACGAGGTCGGCATTTCTTACTTGAAATTGAGTGAGCCCAACCGGAACTTCTAAGCCGCTGTCAAGTTGAAAAGAGCATGTGTAGCCGATGGCTATCGGTTCCTCTATGCTCGTAGGAGTCGTAGCGGGCCTGCCTGGCTCGTTTCACGCGTCGTGTGACCAGGGATGCCCATACAGCCAGACGCCTTTCAATTTCCAAACTTTCCTCTGTGCCCATGAATCGCGAATCCCGCACAGAATGTCTTGGCGCTCGGAAACTGCACAGACCTTCCTGAGCCAAGACAAGACACAAGATGCATACGATATCTGCTGACGTCGTTTGGGATCGAGCTAGGAAATCCGAGCAGCTCATACTGTAGGACTGTGCTCTACTACGGATCTTATCCTGCCGTACACTGTGTATGAACAGTGGCCTTCAGTCGATAGCCAACCTCTAGTGCTGTCAAGCTTCAATTTTACCAGAGGTTTCCGCTAGAGGAAGCAATCAGATGCCAAGCCGACTGTTTAAACGGGCCTCGCCAGTTTGGGCCAATGCTGTTGATTCCCAGAATCCTCAATCGCCGATCAAGCCAATGTCGTAACCACAGCAGTGCACTGTGCATTTGCTTGTCGCCCGTTTCAGCGTATTCCCGCTGTCTTCAAAAGCGAAGGAACGGACACAGGGCCTTCTGCTTATGCCCCTTGGTTGTATTGATCTTGGCACTTCTTATGCTCAAAAGCATCAAAAAGGATGAGTTGTAAGTCCGTGGGCGACAACGCCAATTGCTCACTAGACGCTTGTATTATTGGCAACTGATCAGGCCTCAGCGTCTACCAAGGTAGCCCCTCAGTTGTCCAACATCAGACTCCTTCGTTGTTATCGTCTCTTGCAGTACTCCTGCAGATCTCGTGACGTAACAGACCAGGGGCTTACCGTTACCAGGCAAAGAGGTCGCACACAACAAATCGGGTAGGCCCTAGCAACATCTCAGCTTCAGCCATGTCCTTCTCTGTCGACCTTGAGAAGGACTCTGCAAATATGCGCATTCGCCGCGGCTCCGTCTCTGATTTGCTCAAGTCACGACGTCTGAGTCGCATCGCTATCATGTTCTTCGCTTTGCTTACTTTGTCGTTCTACAGCTGGCAGACGTATCTAAACTACTTTTCAAACGTACTTTTGGATGAGTATGAATGGCTAGATGATATGGGACTCTTTCCCCTCCGCGCGCCAGAAGAATTGCTTGACTGCCAGGCCGTCAAAGACTATGCGCTTCAGCTACCAGAAGTCGACTGGTACGAAGTTGCGCAGCTCAGTGCGAAAGAGCAAGTCTTCGACTGGACAGACAGCTGGATCAGTCAGGGCTGTCTTCCCGAAGGACTCCAGCTGCCGACACCTCGCTTCGACTTGGTCTACACATGGGCCAATGGATCAGCCACAGACTTTCAAGCGAACAAGGCACCGTACGATGAAGCATACGCAACCCTGCATCAAGATAGATTACCAGAGTGGCAAGCAGTTCAGGGTTCTCGACACCGATCTTGGGATGAGCTTCGTTATTCGATTCGATCTGCCGTCCGGTTCGCACCGACTTGGCTCTCGCGTATTCTCATTGTCTCCAAACGATTAAAAAGCATGGAGACTGGTGAAACTTATGTTCAACAACCAGAATGGCTGGATGCCAATGTAAGTGATGCCGAAGTCCAGGTGGAAGTGGTGGCAGATGAAGACATTATGGATCACTCACAATGCGCGCCGACTTTCAACAGCGTCAGTGTTGAGTCACAACTCAGTCATCTCAATACGACCCCTTATTTCGTCGCCCTCTCGGATGACATGTTCTTTGGCAGACCCGTCGCATCTTCCGACTTTCAATCTGACTTGTTTGGCATGACGCTCAATAACTACAACGATATTCTTCATTTCGATCAAGTGGACGAGCCGGTCCTAGACGAATCGATGGGCGGGGAGATACTCGTTGCACAATACACAAGCTATCTACTCAACCAGCGCTTCGGGCGGCGCCTGCGGCCCATTCAGCAACACCATCAAAAAATCATCTCTAAATCCATCATGGAGCAAGCGATGCGCACCTTTCCAAGAGCTGCAACGCTGACTCCACTCTCGCGACAACGCTACGACTCGCATCAAGTGTATGCCTGGTATTTGCACAATCAATTTACCATTGAGATGCATCGCGAAGCAATGCTTTGGTCCGTCTTGTGGCGGATGGATAGAGATGAGGATGGGTACTTGAGCCTCGACGAAGCTCAAGCTTTTATGAAAGAGATTGAAGCAGGTAAGCAGGCGCAGCGTCGCAGTCTGAGTTGGGAGACACAAGGTTGGGCCACACAGCATGCCGACGAGAATTTGGAGAAGGCTGGATTACCAGCGTTTCAAGCACAAAGCATGTCATGGTCGTCTATGGACGGGCCATTCCATCTTCGGATGATTGACGAAAGTGTCTGCTCTAACACCTACACGCATTTGGCATGTCTTGGTTTCGACGGTGATAGTCCAACCAAAGTCTCATTGGAAGGAGTGATGCAAAATTTGAGAAACGTCACTGTGACTTGCGGTGACTGCCTGCTGCGATACTTGCTGGACAACGCAGAGCATGGCCTCGATGTCATCCTTCCGCGCAAGTCAGAAACGGATAAACCGTCAAGGTACAGACAAATGGCTCTACGTGCCTTGAAGAAATATGCGTACACGATTGCACGACCGGATGGCTCATTCTATATGGTGCACAATGCCCTAGAGGCAAATCATCTCTACACGATTCGTGTCGCTTCGTTTACGTGCATTAATGATGATCTTTTCAGTGATGACGAGCAAGAAATTAGTGAAGCATTCAAGGGATATGCAGCATTCTTCCAAGGTCTCTTTCCAACGCAGCTCAAGATTGAAAAGATACCGCGGGCGAGTGCAGTGCTAGCAGGCGAAGAAATTCAAGAACTTGAAGGAACCGACATCTCTGCCTCACAGACAGGTATGGAAGGGCGATACAATGTTGTACAGGCGACAACGTTGGCACCAATTACTGCATCAAATCTACATCCATAAAATATATCGTAATGACCATGAAAACTAAATGACTATCTTTGTTGTTGAAGAAACCTCATACGTTCTGGGTTCATCATGCCATCACCAGCAGGTGGGCCATTTTGAAAGGGTGGCATGCCAAACATACCCGGGGGTGGCACACCAGGGGGCAAAGGCTGAAAATTGGGTGGCGGTGGTGGTACAAAGCCAGCTCCTTGTCCAGCAAACCCTGGCAGACTTGATGGTAGCACAAAGTTTCCAAAACCTGGGATTCCATTGCCTTGAGGACGTTGAGGGCTGCCATTCATGCCATTGGCAGAGGCCACAAGTCCAAGAGGCAAAGCATTCATGCCGCCGAGTCCAGGTAAGGAAGCAAATGGCATCTGACCCGGAACTGGATTCTGCTGATCTACAAGTCCACCCTCTTCGTTGCCAGCTGCCTCTTCCTCTTCACGCAATCGACGCCTGCTTTCAGCTGTTTGGAGTGCTTTTTCCTCGCCGACGTGGTAGCGATCTTGGAATGTCAAATCATCTCCGGGTCTTGGTCGAGCCCAGAACCGAGTAGCGCGATCATTTGAACCAGTGACCAGGAGATGGCCAAAGGGATGATACTCCATTGACCAGATGGCAGATTCGTGAGCAAAGGGGATTGTCATGGTCGGCTGAGCGACAGCAGCAGAGCTCGTGATACTGCTTGTTTCATTTTTTGCACTTTCATTCAGTAGGTAATGACTGAGAACACCGTCGTGCGCACCTGTTGTAATGAGCGATGGTGTGATTGGATGCCATGTCAACGTCGTTACATCCTTTTCATGGCCACGCAATACGCGCAAGTCACGCATCATTCTGAGATCGACCACCCTTGCAGAAGAGTCTCGTGAGCACGTTGCAAGCAGATCACCATCGACGCGTTGAAACATCACCTTCGATACAGTGTTTTTGTGCCCATGCAAAGTTGATAAACACTTGGCGGTTCTTGGATCCCAGAGTTTGACGAGATTATCCTTGGAGCCTGATACGATGAGTCCTTTAGACATGTGCCAATCCACCGTCTTGACATCCCAACCGTGACCTGTGAAGGTTGCTTCTTCCACGCCTTCGTTGAAATTCCAGAGCTTCATAGACCCATCGTCTGAGGCAGTGACAAATTTGTTGCTACCAGGGGAAAACGCTATATCCCGTATCGCCTCTGTATGCGCAGGAATGACCTTGACAATGTTCATGTTGGTTTGGGAATACTTGATGAAGCCTTCGTGGTCTCCTGAGAGCAGCCAGTCCCCACTCGGCGACCACTCCATTGCACGCACTGCCGATTCATGCGCTTGCAGGATGGTCTCAAAGTTGAACGTCAACCCGTTCCATAATGTCATCTCGCCAGAAGTCGAGCCAGTCAAGACCCGTCGACCGTCTGAGGTCCAGCGAACGCAATTGATGGGATGCTTGTTTTTGTTGCTGGATGTATGCGCATACTTGCAGCACAAGGTCGCCGCAGGATCACTTCGACTATCCAAGCTCGCCGGAAATATATCGAGCACATAATGCCGTGTAGGTCTGACGGCAGGCTGATGGGCACCGGACTTGCGAAGCTGAACATGCCGAGCAAGGCCACTGCCGTAGTCTACCGTACGGCGTGTGGCTAGCTTCTTTTGTCCATCATCAAGATTGGAGTTTTGGAAGCCGTACTGTCTATCCTGCCTATCCTGGCGATAGAATGACATGTACCTCCTGACCTAGCTGTGCTTGTCTTTGGTTGTCGTGCGTCCACAAAAAAGTTGCGATGTCAAAGCGATTCATCCGCTGCAACAAGACGCGACAAGCTGCCATGGATCCATTCGAGGGTAAGAGGAGAAGGCCCGCTGGCAGTTGGGCTAGTCATGGCTAATAGTAGGGCGCATGCAGTTTCTGGACCTCCTCAAGCGTTTACAGGCATCACAGGCATCGCAGCTAAAGACGGCACAGTTTGCCCTCAGGCACAAGAGCTTTGATGAGGATCTCTTCTCGTGTATCCTGGAAGAGTTGGAGATGTCGACGGTGTGTTCTATCTTCTCTTGGGCTATAGGATCTAACCTCAGACGTCCTTCAATGTCAAAATCAACATCCTATTCTTTCTCGAGACACTATGCGAGGTAGCAAAACGATCCGGCCATGAAGCCTACATACACATGGTCCAGCGGGATCTCACACAAGTCATCCAAGCTGTTGCTCCGATTGGGCTTCAAGGAACTGCTAATGTTGCGCAAACACGCGTGGTGCGTGACCAATGCCACCTCTGACTTCAGCGATACTAATGGGTAGTTTCTACGTAAAATGAAGGAGAAGAAGTTCATTGACGATGAAGTATACACGCAGCACGAGGAGAGACTGCAAGCTCGGGAAGAAGTAGGCGCAGTCCCATCGAGCGAGACGGCCGCGACGGAAGACCTCAAAATATCAAGAGAAGACATTCTACGGCGGATAGAAGAGGATCGGGAGCGTCACAAGCGGCTGCGTGAGTCTCTCTGGGTTGTCCCAACAGGAAATCCGCAGCGAGAGTTCGGCGATGCTTGGGAGGAAACGAGCGATCTCAACGACGACGACCAGATCATGATGCGCGACGAGCTGGCCCTGTGTGCTAGCAGCCAGGCTTGAGCCTCTGCTTTGGTCCCCGAGCATTCCGAAGCAAGTCATGTCTACTGCCTCGGATATTCTATTCATGCCACATCTTACCACATCCGATGGATCTCGATCCTTTTGATATCGTCATCGGAAACGTCCCGCTTTAAAGAGCCCGAGTCCCGAAACAAGCTCTCGACATGACAAGCTAGAGAGCTGTACCATGAATCGAGCTCAGTTCCAGAGTACCCTACGACCGCCTCCTGCTCAATATAGGCATACAATCTCTCGCGACTCACGAATCTCGCCCTTTCCGCCAGAAGAAGATCGCTATATCCTCTATGCATCGTTGCTGGATCCTTGGTCATGCCGAACCCTTATCATGATGACGCTCAAGGGGCTGGAAGGCATCGTGGATCACTGTATTACCTACTACAACCTGGCAGGTGCTGACTACGGCTGGGAGTTTCGGCCTGATGTTGAGGGATGCCATGCGGATCCCATCTTTCAGGCACGCTACACGGCAGACATCTACAAACACAACGATCCACGCCCTAGCTCGGGTGCATGCTTTACGGTGCCCATATTGGTGGATAAAAAGACGCGGCGTATAGTCAACAATGATTCAGGGGAGATTATGCGCATCTTCGAAAGTGCTTTTGATTGTCTTATACCTGAGCAATTTCAAAGGAGGCGCTACTATCCGGAACACTTGTGCACTGAGATTGATCATACCAACGACTGGGTCTACAAGTACATCAGCAATGGTGTCTACAAAGCAGGCTTCGCTGTGCAGCAGCAAGCGTATGACGAACACATCTTTGCCCTCAATTTCCACTTGGACAAGGCTGAAAGTGTGCTTAGAACTTCGCGATACCTTGTTGGTGATAGATTGACAGAAGCAGATGTACGGATGTTTACCACAATGGTGCGATATGATTATATCTATCATGGTCTCTTCAAGTGCAACTATGCCTTTGTCAGGCACGACTACCCAAACATTCATGTAAGTTAACCATGTTCAAAACAACATTATTGACCATTCAGCGATGGCTCCAGAACCTTTACTACAGCGAAGAATTCCCGGCCTTCCGCAAATGGACGAATGCTACCCACATCCGGGCGTACTACAACTTGGATGGACCCGTGCTTCCAATTTGTCCAGCGCACATTGTCGAGCCCCCAGCGTAGTCGTTGAGGTACACAATCACTCTTCCAATGGACATTGTATACCATTACAGTACCCGTGTCCAGTTCAAAAATTTGGCTTGTCAACTATGAGCAGCCTTGGTAAATTCAGACATAGCAACAGCATATATACTTTTTGCCCCTCTATCTATAGCAACGCTTTTGGCAGATGATTGCCAGGGCTTCCTATTTTGCCTCTCACATTTCTCGTGTAAAAAGTGCTGTGTCAAGTTTATCGCGGGGACAGGCTTAGGTAAGACGCCCCACTTGGCTACCTTTTAACCTTCTCTCCTTCTAAAACTTCTTCTCAAACGCATAGGAGGAAGTCGCCACTCTTTACAATCGCCAATGGGTCAATCGAAACCCTCAAAGCAGAACACCAAGAAGCTGAGGATTTTCCTGGTGACGCTCATTATTTGAGGACGGATAGGAACACAGAAACAAGTCTTGGTCGAAGTATTTTCAATTAACGATACGATCGAATCCTGCAGTCCCGAGAATCGCAATCTGCTCCATATGAGAAAGATATCGCATAACGAGCGACGCTACACAAGAGCAGTCTGAAAATTGAGAGGCTGAAGGCTACGTTGGACCAAAAACAAGTCATAGTTGAATCATTGCCAAACATGGACGAACTGCCAAGCAGGGTGCTCTGAATGCAAGTGCTGGTGATGTTGGATTCAAAGTGTCCAAATCGATACCGATGGCCATAAATGCGTCGCCACGCGCAAGTTCACATCTTATTCTTGCTTCTTTCATCATTCCAGGTGGTCAGACTGTCTTGCTTGCTTTCAGTGTCTCCATGCGTCTCTCAACAATTGGACATCGTTCAAGGACCCAATTTGCATCGTCGAGCAAGGTACCTGCTTCGTCTTGCTGATAAGGCGGAATTTGAGCCTTAACCTTGTCAAACTCCTCTTCACGAGAAACGTATTCCCTCAAGACCTTGCCACCCGCCAACTCACAGTAGAGCCGTGTATCTCTGATGCGAAATAATACGCCGTCTAGTCGCATGAAGAAGCGTGCAAGAACCAGTAGACGCTCCGGCATGACGCGAACACGTATCGAAAAGAGTGATGTACCATTGTCTGCCAGCTCATCTTCATACAAGACAACCTCGTCGTAAAGCAGTATAGGATCTTGTCGCTTCAGAAGCGCCATAGGCAGTGCTTCTGCCGTTTCTTGCCAAGTGCACTGCTCGCAGCTACCTGCATAGCCTGTAGTATATGTCCAATCATACGGCTTCGTTACATGTTTGATGTCGTCTGAATGCTTATCTCTCGTCTTGTTCCAGTGCTCAGAGTAGACGACCTTGAGCTCTGTACCGTGCTTGTCCACCTGATTTAATGCTTCTTGCGCCGACCAAGCAAGATCTATACCCAGCGTTGGACAAGCAACGCGTACGATATTGTTGCCGAAGATCATTTCTGGCATTGGAATATCCAAAGCTGTCTGGAGAGCTTCAATCTCTTTTGCATTGGAGATGGGTCTACGCTCTGTCGTTATGCGCCAACCACGGATATCTAGCTGCTTGACAAACTTTGATGTGGCCAATGTATGCGGCACTGGCTCTTTATATTGTACAGTGATAAGCTCTGAGTCTTGGGTGACATCAAGCATGCCGCCTAGTTTTTAGCTCAGTTTCTTTCTTTTAAGTCGTTGACAGCTGTAGTCGCGTTTGAGTTGGCAGCTCCAGACTTTGCGCGTCATTTCCACAGGGACAACCACATCAGGTCATACAACCATCTCTGGCTTCAGCATTGTCTCGAGGCTTGTCTTCTCCTCAGTCACGGAAGCTTCAGTCCACGCTGCTCTGCTGCTTATCAGCTCACTATGCCAACTCTCTTGGGTCCAAGACATCTCGCTCACGTAATCAAGCGCTGTGCAGTATGCCATGCCTACTCGACAGGGATTGTCATGAGTGACCCCTTCCTACACTATCAATCACTTCTCAAAGTCAACTACTTTCGCCCCGATGACTCTCAGCTACGAGCTGTCAAGGAACTCCAAAAACTTTATAGACGCATCGACGGGTATGTCCCACCAGTTGATTTCGCTCGCAAGATTAAGCAAGTTGAGAAACTCCTTCGAAAGAGCCCAACCATCAATCCTGTTCGCAAGTTTCTGTCGAGTGCCAGTGATGGTGCACTCGTTAAGCAACTCTCGTGGGAAGAGGAGTTGCTCAATATCGATAGCCCGAAAGGCTTGATGTTGTCCGGGTCCGTAGGCACGGGCAAGAGCATGCTCATTGATATTCTTCTACCGATGAAGAAGAGATGGCACTACAACGCCTTCATGCTTGAACTTTTTGCTCGTCTAAATCGAGAGCGCGACGATGAATACATCTTGCTCAAAATTGCCTATGAGCTGATTGAAGAATCTCCCATACTGGCCATTGATGAGTTTCAACTTGGAGATCCAGCATCAGCTCGCATACTCAAGGGTGTACTCATCTACTTTTGGAAGATGGGAGGTGTTCTCGTTTGTACATCTAACAGAATGCCAGAAGATTTGTACTCTGGCTCTTTTCAAGCAGAACAATTCAAGTCATTCACAGAACTCCTATCAACACGCTGTGTTGTCCATGACATGCGCAGTGGGCGAGATTTTAGGAAAGAAGTCACAGATCAGCTGGCCATGTATCACGCACCAAACCAAGAGACACGTCCGATGGAGGAAGTTGTATTAGAGCTCATGCCTTCACCTACACCAACCACCATCAACATCTATTCAAGGACAGTCGCAATTCCCGCCCAACAGGATGGTGTCGTAAAATTTGACTTTTCTTACCTTTGCGAGGCTGACTTGGGTCCCGCAGACTACATCAGCATTGCATCAAAGTATACCACCATCATCCTCGATAAAGTCCCAGTCTTGATGCTAAACAAGAAGAATGAAGCGCGACGATTCATTTCTCTGATTGATGCCTTGTATGAGAGTAAGTGCAGACTTCTCATGAGAGCCGAAGCTACACCCGACCAACTGTTCTTCCCAGAAACAGGTGGTATGGCGAGTACAGATTCGATTGCAAGTGAAGCATTCTCAGAAACGTACTACGATGTTACGAATCCCAACAGACCCAACGTCTCTAGCTATGCAGCAACGAAGCCTGAGGAACAACGCGATGCCGTTCAACAAGCCTTGCCGAAACAAGATTTCGGAAGGTTGAATGCATTTACTGGTCAAGACGAGCAATTTGCTTTCGGCAGAGCTGCGTCTCGTCTGTATGAAATGACAAGTAAAGAATGGTGGGATAAAGCACAGCATTTGCCAAATGAAGCGGACGAACGGACGTGGGAGTTGACGTTGTCAGATCGAACGCGTCTCGGGGCAAGGGATGGGAAGAGGCCGATTGAGTTCAAGCATGGTGCATCACCCTTCAGGGTCCATCCCCAGCCGCCACCCAGGTTTTCCATGGAGCATTTTTGGAAGATGGTGCAAAGGGGTGGGAAGCGAGCATCTAGCAATCCGGATGATTGGAAGAAGTGAGAAGTAGTGTTAAAGGAGAGACTGTACATACTTGTCCAGTGTAAATGTGTACTCGAGTTCCCCATCTGAATGCATTTCCTCCTTCCCCCGCAATCCAGACGCTCAAGAGACAACAGAAGCGAAGCCCGAACCATCCCAAGCCTTGCACTCCCTCAAGCTGGCTTCAAGACTCGCTCAGGTCGCAAGACACACATCAAGCTCCATGGAGACCACTACTTCAAAACCAATCTTGTTTATGTGCGACATGCAGACGAAGTTCGTCAGTGCGATCCATGAATTCAGCCATGTCTCCAAGACTTGCTCGAAGCTGTTGAAGGCATCTGGTATCCTCGGCTGGGAAGTTCTCTACACCACGCAGCTTCGTGCTAAGCTGGGCGATACGGTAGATGAGCTGAAGTTGCAGGATGGACGGAAGCCCTTGTTGGACATGGACAAGACGCTCTTCTCCATGGCGATCCCTGAAGTCCTTGCAAAGTTACCAGCACGCTCGCAAATCATCATTGTCGGTATCGAATCGCATATCTGTGTGACGCAGACGACCTTGGATTTGATTGCACATGGACATGAGGTCTTTGTCATTTCGGACGGTGTCTCTTCTTGCAATCCAAGTGAAGTACCCATTGCGCTACGCCGTCTCGCGGCAGCCGGTGCGACTGTGACAACTTCAGAGAGTTTCATCTATCAAGCTGTACGAGATGCAGGCATCCCTGAATTCAAGCAAATTGCGGCACTCGTCAAGGAAACAAAAGAAGCGACAGCGGCAGCGATGAAGACACTGCCTGGCTGCTCATTCTAACAATTGTCGTAAATCGCTTTTTAAATACGTCCACCTCGTTCTATGGTGACCATGACTTGACTGATGCTATCGTCTGCCACGATTGTTGAATCGCGTACACCACGGGGTTGATGAGCGAGGTACTCGCTTGGTAGGTGAGAAAATCGCTCAAGCATCGTCGGTGCTGTAGAAGGTGTCATTTGTGATGCTCTGACAGTCCGCATCGGCTCTTTCGGTGTTTTCATTGACGATTGTTCGCTTCCGGTAGAAGCATTCGAGCTGAGCGGTGCTTGATCAACGTCTCGCCGTCCAACACACTGCTTGCGGATCTGAATGATCACAAGCGTAGCGAGCAAAACCGCCATTAAGACAGCGAGCACAGCAATAACCAGGATGGGCGTCTTGAGCGGATGCGCACCACCTTTCAGTCTGCTACTGAACTCCTCTGCACGAAGTGGTTGAAATGGTTGCCCAATTGTCGGTAGAGTCGCCGGGCTGCTGGAGCTCTGTGGCATGCCTGTAGACAGTCTTGTTGCATTCTTCGGGTTTCCAGAAGCTGTTATGTTCTTTGACGCAGGTTGTCCTGGCTGCTGACTTGACGCACTTGGACCTGCCAGTTGCTTTGCGATTTCCAGCGGAGCTTGCGGCTGCATACTTGCCTTGCTGTTTCTGGCTTGAGGCAGAGAGGCAAGATCTGTGTCTGCTTGAGCCATTCGTCCATCCGCACGATGATGCGGGTGCAGCGTCAAGGGCACAGTGACACTATCGCTCTGCGCTAGCACGAAGCAGCATATACAGCTGAGCAGTGGTATGTGCCTCATACGTGTGCGTCTGATCTGGATGTCGTACTGCGAGGGCGCTTCCTCTTGGGACATTGTGAAACTGCAAGGAAACAAGCTGGTTGTTTGACCCATGTTAAAAATCAATGGTACTGCGACCCTTGAACTTCTTCGAGACACGTTCAGCGGCTCGGTGTCCGAAATGTTCACCAAATATTTGCCATTTCACGGTCGAGGTGTTTTGCCCATTTGGTTCATTCGATGAAGTGGCTGTAGCGTTCGGTAGCTGTGTTTCAAACTCAAAGACCGTCGCGCGCTTTGGCATGGTCACAACGCGACCACTTGCCGTACCGATCACAAACGTGTTGCGTGTCTCTTTGATGACAATACCAGTCGTAAAGACATGACTCGGACAAGATGATTGAACAACCGTGACACGCGCACCGTGATAATCGGCTTTCAGTAGCTTCGCCTCTGGCGGCCCACCTGCCCAGATCTCCGTCATGTAACCCTGCCAAAGCACATTCAAGGCCTCATAAAGCCGAGGGTCTCGTGAAGACTGAGGAATGATGTCCCAACCAGACTTCTTACGTTCCCTTGCAGAGAAGGGTTTCGGCTTCCGCTTCTTCGCAATACGCGCTTTTTCCTTCTGTGCCTTCAGGACACGGGTATCGCTTGTGGTGGCGTCGAGGAGGAGCATCTTGTGCTCTATCTTTGTAAGGAATTGTTCTTGCTTGCGTGCTTCAGTGAGGGATGTGGCATTGAGCAAGTCTTGAGCGACACGAGCAGATGTACCGCTCGATGGTATGGATGCAGCTTCTGGCAGTGGTTGTAGCAGTGGATCTTTCTCCATAGTAGCGAGTAGCTGGAGCGGTTCTATAGCAATCAGGAGGCGCTTGAGTGCGTAGTCATGGTCTCCACGTCTCCTTCGTCGTCGTCCAAGAAAAGTTGCGCTGAAAAGACGACACCAGAAAGACATCGACTCATCCACTGAGTCGCCAATATGGCCACCATGACACGCCCAGCGGCGACTCACCAGCTCCTCGAACGACTCGACCAACCTTCCTCCTATCGTGATCGCCAATCCTCTCAACGCGCCGACCTCGCTACCTCCACCACACTCTACGTCGGTAACCTCTCCTTCTACACAACAGAAGAACAGATCCACGAACTATTTGCAAAGTGCGGTGAAATCAAACGCATCATTATGGGTCTTGATAGAAATACAAAATCGCCCTGTGGGTTTTGTTTTGTTGAGTACTATAATCACAGTGATGCAGCGGACTGTATGATGTTTGTGAGCGGGACAAAATTGGATGATCGGTTGATCCGGTGTGACTTGGACCCGGGGTATCGTGAAGGAAGGCAGTGGGGGCGTGGCCGGTCAGGTGGGCAAGTGAGGGATGAGTATAGGGAGGATTGGGATAATGGTCGCGGCGGCTGGGGCAAGCGTGCTCAGGAAGCACGGCAAAAGGAGCATGAAGACAAGGCGACGTATGCAGTGGGTGACAATATTGCACCACTCGGAGCGTCAAATACGTTTGAGGATCGATTTCGAGAAGACTAGCAAGTTATAGCTGGTGTACTTGTACTAGTAAATGATATGTGTCTTCTTGGGTTAATGAGGCTATGAAGACAGAGATACTGTCATTAGAGAAATACGATGCGAAGGCTGCAAGAGACAAAGAGCAATATTATGCTGTCGCTGGAGCAACGGGCGCATCACGCACTGCATGACTCAATTCTGGCGACTCGCCTTCACCAGACGAACTCACACTTGGTGGTAGATGCGGAGGTTGTAATTGCACCTGCTGCTGTTGTTGTGGTTGTTGCTGCTCTGGCGGACCTTCCGTTGGCATCGGCCCACCATGGATGTGATGGTTCATTTTTATCTCATTCCACACGGCACTCTGGTTCTTGGAGGCAAACCTAGGTGCAAGGATCCGTCGACGTGCATTGATGAACCAGTTACTGATTTGTGCAATCGTCAGATCTGTCTGCTCCGACAGGGCGAGCTTCTCGTCTTCGGATGGGTATGGGTGTTCAACATGGTCGTTGAGCCAGGTTTTGAGCATATTCGTTGCCTTGCGTGACAAATTGCCACGTCGCTTCTTGGGTTTTCCAGAAGCATCAACAGCGGATGCAGTGGACGGGAGAGACTCTGTGGATGCAGTGGGTCGCGTGGTCAAGTACGGCGCATAGGACATGGTTGGGTGTGAACCCCGTCGTGCATCGTGTAGTTGCGCATTGCCACTACCGGGACTATGCCCGCCACCCATGATGTGTGGATAACTGTCTCGACGATGATCTTGCTCATCTTGTATACTACTCGCCACAGAATCACGTCGCAGGGAAGCATAGCTCGGATTGGGTGAGTACCTGATTGACGGCAGCGGCCCTGGCCCTGCGCGTTGTATGGGCGCTGCATGATTGACTGGGAAAGGGGGTGAGAACTCTGGCTTGTAGGCAAGTGCGCGACTTCCGGGAGACAGTTGCAGCGCAGGTGTACCATAGCTGAAAGGCTGTGTATGGGTTGTTGTGTCGGACCAGGCTGGGATAGGCTGACGCCCATGCACATCAGGACCAGAAGAGAGCGAGCTGCGAGCAGTAGACTGGCTAGAGTGTCTCGAACTTTCCACGTATGATGCAGACGAGAGGGAACCGCGATGCAGCTGGTCCCGTGCGGCGCTAGATCCAAAGTAGCTGCCGGGATGGTAGGCGCTATAGTCATAGCCAGGGTGCATGCTGCTACCGCCTGTTCGTTCTAGAGGGTCATATTGCCCTGTAGGCTGGGATGCCGTCCCGGGCCATCTTGGGTCTGAGCGGCTATACTGTTGAGGCACTTCCTCGGGGATGAGCTGCGGCACGTTAGCACTTTGCACAATAGAAGGTAGATGTCCATACGCTTGTGAGGGAAGGCAGCCTGAAACTAGAGTCTTGCGCATCGGACATGACTTCCATATCTCGGCGCGCCGGCTTGCTAAAGATCTCGCAGTTGAACTTGATGGGCTCCAGCGTGACGAACGGCGACGAACGCACCGTCGAGAGACTAGAAGAGGGAAAGGAGAGCACGGTACAGCGAGGCGCTCACTGTCACTCGGGCGCAACAGGCTTTGACGACAGCGCACGCAAGAAAAGATTAGAAGGCACGGCCCTGTTGAACGTGGAAGCAGAGGAAAGCCGGGCCCGTTGAAGAGGGACGAAGGGTGGATAAGAAGGATGAAACCGAGTCAAACGCGGCTCGATTTAGAATATCCGGCTGACTCTGTGTGGCCTGTACGCTGGTGACTGTCACCGTTGCGCAAGACTGGGGTGCTGCTCTGTTTGTCGAGCACGGTGCAGCTGCTTTTGTCTTGTGTGGCAATGGATATGAGGCGAGGCGGTCTGTCGAGGGAAGGAGGAAGGAATGAAGGGAGACGGGGCCTGTTCGTTATACAGCAGCAGCAGCAGCAGCAGCGCATCTCTCTCGCCTTGGTGGTGCACGTCAGGCGATGCCACCCATGCCACTCACGCACCGTGCAAGGGAAACAAACGGGCAAGCAAAGACACCGACGTGCGGCAGCTCCGGGCGCTGGACCCACTCACGGCGCACCCAACTCGCCAAGCGCAACCACCGTCGATCAACTGCCCCAAGCGAAGAAAACGCCCCCGTCCACCTTCAGCCTGCTTCCATCAGCACGCAGCGGATATCGGAGAAATAATTTGCAAATACGACCCTGGTACCTGGCTCTGACATGGCCGTATCCAGTGGCTAGCACTCAGGGAGTGTACGCTGTCTATGCGCTACTGCTGTCTACTGCTACTGACACTGCTGTCTATACGTCTATACGCCTATACGTCTATGCGCTGCTTACTAGACAAGAGTGGGGCGCCATGTGCGCGTCTACATCGCTAATCAAGATCTAGATCGGATCTGGTCCAACATCTGGAAGAATGCAACGCGCCGGCCTCAGCTCAAAAGTATAGGCTGTTGTCCCTGGATAGCACGGTATGCCAACGTCCACAATCTTAGCAGGGCAGGCGGAAGGCAGCCGGAATCTGCCAGCAAATACTCCCGTCTAAGCTCGCAACAAGACATATCTTACTGCTAAAATCTTAAAGGCTTCGATACGTGCCATCGATGTGCTTGGCTCTGACACTGAGACTCCGGTAGATAGATACAGCGACTGCCCCGACAATCTTGTGTACGTGTATACGAGTTGCGGCGATCTTGTTGGAGCAAAGATGCCTCCTCGTAACCAAGTCGAAACACGTCAGATGTCACACTCATGAGAATCGCTGGACGCTTTGACGCAACCATTGTAGCAACGGCAACCTGCAACTTGGCGTGCTTGCCAGGCCAGCTACATGGTATGAGGTGACGCAGGATGGCCCAAAGTGACTACATTAGGCAGGTCCAGACTACACGGCTCGGGCCGACTCTCGCCTGGTGCTGTCACCCGATTATGTACCAAGAGTGGGCCCAAAACAGTTGACGTCCCCTTGACAGCTTCTCGACTGCGCGGCCAGGGCGGCCTTGCCAAGGTGACTCACTCAACGCCGAGAGTCAAGGAATAACTCGTACGCAACGCCCCCGCGGCAGCGCCTGTCGTCACGCTAAAAGCAGCAAGGCAACCCAAAAAAAGCCTGACGGGCGTCTCACCAAGACGGGCGACTTAGCGCTGATCCTGAAGGGGAAAAACTTGGCTGGATTGGTCGGCAAAGGGATAGCCCGATCCTCCATCCAAGTCATCCAACAGGCTGCATCGGCGGCTGTCAAAGCTGTCGGAGGCGCTGTCATCCGCACGCTGCTGCGCACATGCCAAGCACTACTGCAATAGCTACTACACTGAATGAGTTACCTTGAGGCGCATAGCCTCAGTTTGCCTCAAGATGTCCTGCGCATAACGGCGGTGACGAGGCCATCGCGTCTGTCCACTCATCAGGGCAACATGGACCGCTGAACCTCAAATCGAAACAGGCGGGCCGCCTGCGCTTTCAGGTAGAGATCAGCAATGTCATTCTTTGGGCCCGATTCTAACCGGTGCTCAAGGGAAAGCGATAGACATGCACGGTGATCGTTCATAAACAGCTGTCATGGGTGATAATGGTCAAGCTCCAGGTGTCAAGTTTATGGAAGATTGTCGTAAGGGAGACAGCGTCGACGTGAACAGGTGCGATCATAAGGCAAGATGTGTCTATCATGCTCTCATAGTCAATTCGTGTCAAGGCCAGCGCTCGACATGTTCAAGCGGCTCAGAGGCAGAGCTTCGAGACGCTGGATCGGGGCGTAAATGAAGATGACACAATGATTTGTGCACACAGATTATTGACAATGCCAATTTGCCACGTCTGACTTGGCCTGACAAAGGATCTCTACGGGATCGACCGATCCAAGTTGACACGTACATATCATGCTTCGCAGTGTCCAAGCTTATATGTGCAAAATGCTGAGCCATCTCGTGAAACTCACCTAGTAACCATATGCGATCTTTACCATGAACGACAATGTATACCACGAACGAATCATTTCTCAGCAGGTGCCCTGTGGTAGCACCCAAGAACCGGTTCGTATACCGGTAGCCAAGTGTCAGACGCGAGTCTTGTGGAGTAGCGCGCGGTAAGGTTTAACTCGCAGGAGCGTGTCAAGCGCACGTTGCGGCCGCTCCGTCTTTGGGGGTGCACCCATGCGCGTGCCATCTCGCAATCAGGCAAGTTAGAAGTGGACGTCCTTGATCACATGCACAGATCCAGAGTCTCACTGCGGCAGCGGGAGCGGGCAGTTGCTTGTGGTTGTACTGATTCTAGGGAAGATCTACTACTACTTACCACTTGCACCAGGTATTTGCACCAGGTATGTGTGATTTTGGCTGAATCAGGGAAGTGCTATGAATCATGCCATCTCCGGCCAGAGTCTAAACCCCGTAGGTTTTGCAACAGATGCTTCTCGTCAAGCCGACAGCAAGACATCACTGCTCACGACCACGAGTGTGTCACCTTTGCCTTTTTGAGCATCTGCTCTTCACCTGCAGTCATTAATGTCCTGCGGAACAGATGTTTGAGCAGTGACCATAGTTGAAATCTCCGAGCAGTGACATAGAATAAATCAGCTGCAGCAGAAAGGACGTAAAGCCTTGAGCTTCACTCACTTGAAGCAGCGCACAGCTGCAGCTCATGCAATATCGTCCCATTCCAAATAACTCCCAACACCGCGGGACCCATCCCCTTTGCCTGTCTCTAGTGCTTCGTGTGCAGCTGCAAAACTCCACTTTTGTCGTCGCAGTGCCGTCACCGCAGCCATCTCTGGATCATGATACAGTGAGGGCAGCAAAATGTTTGCAATCTCTCGACCCAGTATCGGTGCAAACTTAAAGGCATGACCACTCCCGCCCGTTGCAATGAATAAGTTGCGTATTGATGGATGCCAATCAATCAAAAAGTCACCCTTGGGTGTATCGGAATACCAACATGTTCGCGTCCTCTTGAATGGCCGTGTTGCAAAGTCAGGCAGGAAGAGTTGTAGCCCCTGTCGAAGGGCTTGCTCGCCTTCTTCAGGAATCCGTTGACCTGGATGTGTTAAACTTGTACGTGGTACGGAGATATGGCGAGCAAGAGAGCCTTCTCCAATCGTTTCCATTGCAGTGTAGCCGAGTGCATGTCGTGCAATCTTGAGTTCACCCTTAGAGGCAGGTATCACGAACCAGCCAGAGGAGAAGTTGATGAGGACCGGGAAAGTGTCACTGAGACGCTGTTCTTCTTCCTCAGAAAGCGCAATCCAAGCAATGACCTGGCCAGTAGCCAGGGTAGGAACTGCGACATCGGGGAGTTGCCAGGCGCCTGTTGCCAAGACTGTTTGTTTTGCATGATACTGCTCCCTGGAGACGGTTTCGAGACCAGACACAGCATCGCCCTTATAGAGCAAATGCGTCACCTGGTCAAACACAAAAGAAACGCCAGACTGCGCTTTGAGACGCGCATACAGAACACGGATCGTCGCTTCTGCATCCGCCCAGCCAGAAATAGGATTCGCGTAACCACGTAGCTGGTGCTGCGCATGCGAGCCATCTTGTTTGATCCTAGCAAAGATGTCTGTATGAGACAACTCTGTAGCTGCTACGCCGCTTGCCTTGACATTGGCAAGGCAGCTATCCAGGTAGCCGCGATCATCGTCACCTTGGACAGTCAAGATGAAGCCAGTTTCATGATAGCAAGTTTGAAGCTGCGTATCTGCGAGCCAAGCAGCTCTCGCTTCAATGCCGAGTGCAGCATAGACTGGGTCTGCATAATCCGCTCTAATGATGCGAGACGTGTCAACACTCGCACCATCAGTGACAGGCGGCTCATATCGATCAAATAGACGGAGTGTAGCATCTGGCAAGCGTTGCTTAAGTTCAAGAGCTAGGGAGAGTCCAAAGACGCCGCAGCCGACAATTTGAAAGTCTACAGACATATCACGTAGGGAGTGGTTGAGAGATATGCATAAATTTGAAAAAAAACATGTCGTTACAAAAGCATAGGCTGAGAGACTTACCTGGTAGAAATGAAATCGCCATAGTACTTGAGGAAGGCAAGCATCTCTTCGCCATTAGGTACAATCTCTTCCTTTGGTACCAAGAACCCATAGTTGCCTGTATCCCTCAACTTGATGACGAAACTCCACTCGACACCGGAGTGGTAAACCCAGTCCAATGCAGCACCCGAGTTGACACCAGCGAGAATATGACCATCTTGATTGCACGCAGATTCAGTCTGATACATTTCGCCGGAGATGTGCTTCATGGCACGACTGGCACCGATGCCGAGCTCCAGCAAAGTTTCTTCATCACGGACATTGAGCTTGCAGGAGAGTGCGTAGGGGTAGAGGATGGTTTGTGCATAGGAGTGCAAGTCCAGGAAGCCGAGAACATTGTACTCCTTCTTCAGGGACGTCATGTACTCTGACATGAGCTTTGTTTCTTGTGCTTCAAACGGTTTTGCGCCTTGATAATTTTCGCTGCATGGGTTGGAGAGGACATGCTGCTGCTCGTCCCATCCAAAGTCCCAATTTCTATCGAGATCGATTCCTTTGCAAAACGGAACGGATGTAGGTTGACGATTCTTTCGCCAGAGTCGGTCCTGGAAGCTATAGTCATATCCATCGACATTGAGAGTTGGCAAAAACACCCAGTCAAAGTGTTTTGTTAATTGTGCAATTTGTGCATCGCCGTTATTGCCGGTCGCAAGGGCATGTGCAAGGTAGGCCACGCTTGACACAGAAATCCATTCTCGAGCGTGTTGAGCGCCTGTTATTAGGATAAGCTTGCGTTTCGCCTCCTTCTTGCTCTTCTTCTTCATAGCCTTCTGCACAGGTTTAGCAATCTTGACGCCAAGTATGTCGCGACCTTCAAAAGATTTGCCCAGATTGACAAGAGACGTGTGATGAGGCTGCATAGCTACGAGCAAGGTCATGAAGGCGTTGACTGCTTCGATTGTTTGGAAATCGCTAAAGAAGGCATCGTGAATGTCTCTTGTCGTTGCCAGGGTACTCAAAAAGTCATTGCGAGCATCTGGCATGCTTCGCCTGACTGCTTGACCCACATCCCGCACTAAAGGTCGTGCATTCTCGTGTAAGGATGCCGGAATTTGACGATAGAATGCATCTAGCTGCGCTTCCCGAAGTGCAACGTCAACGTAGGCCGGCGTTTTTGACCAGATATCGAGTTTCATGTGGCTGGAGATGTTATAGAGGACAGCCACCTCTTCTGATGTGGTGTAGGGTATCCTGAGCGCGACGTGGCCATCGTAGCTTTTAGTAGATGTCGCTGCTGTATGCGCGGCTACTGGTCGGAATGCATTCTTTAGAAAGGGCGCTTGGAATGAATATGGATCTGCTTCAGCGACTTCCACTGAGAATAGCGAGAGGAGCAGCAGAGAGAGCTGCATGCCAGGTCACACGATGACAGGTCCTGTGTCGTGGATGATGATTGTTGGACGCAGTTTGGGACACTGGGGAGCTGCCACGGACGAGCACTTACAAGGGGGTGCCTGGAATAAGGTGCTAGAGATGAGGGCCTTTATCTACTCCCCTTTCCTACTGTCATAGAGCACTCTCTCGACCAGGGAACTGTGACAAACGTGACTGTCATTTTGCCCGCTCTATCAGCGTCTTCTCGAGCTCAATTTGATCTCGTTCCCTTCCAACTTCCCTCGCTCTCTGCACAGGGCCCTGCCTCATAGCTGCTCTGCTTCAGCTCAATCACCCACTAGCATAGGAGGAAGGTGCAAGCATGTTCTTCCGGTCGCTCACCTATGCTCAAAAGCAGAAATTGACCAACTCCCTCTTCTACACAGTCGCGACAGGCGCCGTGTTGACCGTGGCCTTGCCCAGTCTTCTACCGTGCCCCGTCAAATCAACAAACAGGGTTGCGGGAATGGTCTATGCCGATGATCAAGGGACGCAGAAAGATGCAAAGAAGGATAGGCGGCAGATCAAGATTATGCCTGGTGCTCGGGCGCCGCCAGATGCACGACTCATGGGTCATTGAGCATCTATACGTTTCATCTCTTGAGAGAATGACGTCCTTGAGAGCATTGAGGAGCAGTGATGTCCTCTGGAGCAGTGAGGATCATTCTATTGCCAGATACTGAAACAGCGCGCAGCTGGGCCGTGGCATACTTGCTTACATCAACACAAGTTGGCTCGCGGCTGCAAACAACCCTTCGTTCTCAAGCGAGACTGCTCTTGTTTCGATCTACTCAGGGCTCTCCTTGCCTCTCTTGCCTTTCTGCCTCTCTGCCATCTGCCATGTTGGCAACCAGACAGGTGGTCTCAGTCGTTGAATACTCACCAGAATGATGGCCTTTCAGCGGCAGTCCAAGGAAGCCCATGAGCATCAGACACATCACTGGAAGGCCCTCTTCCATGTACATTCCCAGCATCACTAGCATTTCCAGACCAGCATCTCCCATAGCATCCCTCTCTTCTCCATATTCCCATTTCGTGGAGATCAATTTTGACAAGCGAACAGCGACAACGACACTCCCGAGACACTCCCACGACATCTCCCCAAGCGGGTCCCAGCGCGCGTCCTGTTGTAGAGTCTCGAGAATCCAGGGTACCTCTTACTTCCCATGTCCATCTCCTTTGCAGCACCGCCAGTCATCCGCAGGCAACACACGCCGCCCGATACAACCACCTCAAGCCAAGGCCCCACGCCATCCTCCTTCCGCGCTCGTCACAACTCCCAGTCCAGTCTACGCAGCTCCTTCTCTGAAAAATCTAATACAGGCAATTCTGCGCGACGGCGAGCCAATAGCTCACCGCCACCCGATGGACGCTTCACCAAGCGCGTCTCCTTTGACACCTTCTCAAACCCAGATGCGAGTATCTACTCATTGACACTCAAGATGAAGCATAAAGACTACAAGTATACGCGCCGGTCGCGGACGTTCCTCATCGGATTCGATAAAAATGAGTATTCGACGTCAGCGCTTGAATGGCTGATTGATACGTTTGCCGATGACGGGGACGAGATTATAGCCTTGCGCGTGGTTGAGCCAAGTGAGTTGCCGATATTACCAGATGCAAGCTGACAGACAGAAAGCAAATTAGCGGATGAGAAGACGGTCGAGCCGTATCGCATGGAAGCACGCAAGATCATCGACCAAGTCGTCGAGAAGAATGACGAAGACAAGGAAATCAGCATCATTGTTGAACTCGCTGTTGGGAATATCAAGACGCTCCTAATGCACATGATTCATCTCTACCATCCAGATTCTCTGATCGTCGGTACACGCGGACGCAGCTTGAATGGGATTGCAGGCGTCTTACCTGGGTCCATGTCAAAATGGTGTCTCCAAAACTCACCCATCCCCGTCATTGTCGTACGGCCAGATCGCAAACGCAACAAGATGAAGTCAAAACGTCAACGCGACCCAAACCGTCGCAGCTACCTTGAGATCTTGGAGAAGACGAGCAGTTTTGAGGATTTGACACAAATCTTTAGCAAGGCCGATCTAGCGAGTAGTACGGCAAATCGTCCTGCATCTGCTGCAACGGCACCGGTCGGTCGCGCATCACCGATCCTCAAGACGTCTGTACCGACTGTTAAGGTATCTATGGAGGATGATCGAGGCAGACAACAAACAACTAGACCAATAGCGCCCTCTGTTGTGGTAACTTCAGAAGATGGACGCGTATCGCGGTCTCCGGCCGTCTCATCAACGAGTCGTGCGCCGTCTGCAGGATCCACGCTTGGTACGGATATCTCGCCGAAACCCAAACGCAGTAAATCACCGTTTGGCAAGCTCATTGCAAAGGTCACTTGACCTCGTCTCTTTACTTCATTACGTGCGATTGCCCTATTGTATCAAACGTTAGTCGAGAATACATCATGTGAAACCAATTCCTCCACTTGCGCAGCAGATGTACTAGCCATGTACATCTCTCGCAACTCCAATCCCAGCCAGACTTTGATCCATGTGAGTTTCTCTGCAAGACCAGGTTGTCCCTCTTCCCCTACATCTTGTGGACCCCTTGCCGCTGCTTGTTTCACACCTTGCTTGCCTGCTTCCCTCAAGAATGGAATGGCACTCTTGAACAAGTCAAGTTCTGGGTTGAGTTGACGACCAATACCTTCAAGCAGTAGAATGCTCAACACGACATTAATGAAATCGCCCTCCATGCGTACATGATGGTCGCGAACCATTGATAACACCGTATTCAGAATATCACCCACACGAATCTTGCCAAGACTGAACGTTTGCGACTTGACATTGAGCACGAGATGCTGCATCTTGAGGGCAAAGATGTCAGGTTCCAAGACTGCACTCGGCTGTCGACAACGTTCCACCATCAATGTCCCTGCTCGATGCCCATCAAAACTCGCCACTGCTGAGAATAAATCTAGAAAATTGCGTCGATTGAGGGTATTCAGTTCAGTAACGAGCCCTGTATCAATAAAGATGAGCTGTGGTCGAAAGCCTTCTTCAGCGACTTTTGCAAGTTCAGCCAACCACGCTGCTTTATCATGCCTGAGCGGCTTCATCCGTGCGACAACGAGATCCGTTGCTTCATCATCATGCATGATGTTGTGAATACGCTTTTGCGAGGCTTCATCATTTAAATGGAAAATCTCCGACAACTGCTGTAGGAAAGGTTGTGTCACTGGCTTGAAGAAGCGGACCATGATGTTGCCAGGGTGAAGATCTGCGTGCACAAAGTTATCGAGAATAAGCATATGCAAAAAGGCATCAAGTCCAGTATCTGCGAGATCACTGTTGAAGGCACTACCAGCATCCAAGAAGTATTGAAGTGGCAGTCCATGCGCGTACTCTTCAATCAATACGGAGCGTGTCGTGTATTCATGATAGGGGAAGGGAAAAGTGACTTGACTGCGACTCTTGAAGTTTTCTTGAAACTTACTCAGGTTGTTGCCCTCAATGCGCAAGTCAAGCTGCAGCCGCATCATCTCACTAAATTGATCCACCTCATCTGGAAAGGAGAACCATTCAAGTGTAGGAATCGCATTTAAAATCCGTGCAAAGAACTTCATGATGCGTAAATCACGATGTACCGTCTTTTCAACACGCGGATGCAAGACTTTAATTGCCACCGAGCCACTCGGTGGCGATTGTGGCAATGTCTGTACAACTAAGGGTGTCAACCGTCTTTTCTGCTTGACATGCTTCGAGGCTGCTTCGGAGTCTGGTAGTAAACTGGCCTTGAGCTTTGCACGGTATACTTGAGCAATGGCACCCACCCCCAACGGCTTCTCCTCAAATTCTTCAAAGATCTCATCAAAGGGTAGCCCATTGAAAGCTTTCCGGATGATACGCTTTGTTTGCCAGAGCGGATGCGCAGAGACGTTGGAGTGTAGTTTGGACATGAGCTCACACATGGCATCTGGGAAGATGTCTGTTCGACTGGCTGCCCATTGACCGAGTTTGATAAAGGTAGGTCCAGCGAGTTCCATTTGATGAACAAGGAATCGATACCAGAGCACGGCACCAGACTTGTCATTCGAACCAGGCTTGATGGACCCGAGAAAGACTATAGGTATGGAGACCAAGACGGGAGTAAAGATAAGAACGAGGTGGACGAAGCGAAATGCCGTCGCTAGCGGTTCAAATACCCACACTCGGAATGGTATAGCAAGAGAGCGATATGCTTTATAGAGGAAGCTGCGATCTTGAGGGACTTGATTGTATAGCTCGTCCCATTCTTTCTCAGACTCTTCTAGCAGCCGCTCTTCGCTTGTGAGGGCAGGTAGGTGATCTGCTTCACACTGTATCGCTGGTCTGTTCCACAGTATGAGATGGATGGATCCTGCGCCAAGGCCTGTAGCGGCCAGAAAAGCCCAGTGCATCTTCCATGGATGCCGAGCACGAGGCGCTGCAGTGTAAGCTCGGGCCGTGCGCAGCTGGCATGAGCGCGACAGTCGGTGGTGTTTTGAGACCGACAGATCCAGCCATACAGACCCTCTCCGCAGAGAATTGAGACGGAGGCCTTGTCTCAACATGCTGCAGAGACGCAGGAGAGTGAGTTGGTGGATGGTGAATGAGTTGAGATCTTGGACGTCATGGTCGCAACATGTGAAAGCAACAGTCACAGATACTCAGCGTGTAGGATGGATGGACTCAATTAGATATAAGATACGATGGGAAGAGAGAGAACAAAGATGCCGTCGCTAGCTGCAAGAAGCAAGAAGCAGAAGAACCAAAAGAGAGTGTCTACCAGGATCAATGGAACCAGACGCCAGCAATGATGAAGAACGCCAGCAGTGTCAGCATCCTGCTCGTATTGAAGGTATCCTGCGCCAGGTCATTGCCGAAGCCGCCATTCTGAAAGAACTGCATACCGCAGAGTGTTGTAATGCCAGCGGAGAACAATACGATCGGGTGAGCGCCGCCAAAGAGACCAGCAGTATGGACATGGCCTGCATTGGCGCGCGGCGGGTAGCGTGGTTGCTTCCTGTTGACTGGCCTGGGTCGAGCAACAGGGCGCGCGGGGACAGATCCGTCCGGCAAGATAGCTAGTGAAGGGGGATGAATATGCGGCACGAGCCACTGGTCAAAGACATTCTTAGGCTTCGATTGGGAGCTGCTTGAGAAGGTCCGGCTCTTGCTGGCGGGAAGCTGCGGAAGATTATGCTGGTCTTGTGATGAATCGGCGTTGTCATAGATGGGCGTTAGACTAGATACTTCACACCCGGCCTTGCAGACGGGACACATGGGGCAATGGAGCTGTGCTGGAGTGATGAGCCAGCTGTACAGGCAGGCCCAGCAAAAGAGATGGCCACACGATGTGACTATAGCATTGCGGGCAGACTCCAAACAGATGTTGCAGTGGAAGCTATCGCTGCTGCTGTCACTTCGATCGTCCTGTTGCGCTGTAGACGTGCGCATGGGCAGGTCGAAGCGGCGCTCTGAGAGATGTCCAGTACTCAGGAGCAGTGCCTCGGATGTCTGACATCGACGCGGTTTTGGCGGGCGCAAGGATGTGGTGGACTTGCTTGAACGCAGTGTCCCTCTCTGTATTTCCATCCTCTCCCGTCTGTCCTCCTCTCGGCTCAGTGATGCCTGGGTCCTGCTGTAGCTTTGGTCTCTTTCTAGTGTTGTCACCAAATCGCCGATGATTCAAGATCGCGACCGCCGCTCAGGACTACCAAGATTAGGACTACTAAGATTACTGCTACTGAGTGACAAGATGGCAGAAACAATTCAGGCCTGGCAGGCACATGCAGCAGATGGAGGTATCGAGAAGCATTTGACTTTCGACGCTATTCCAACCCTCGCCGAGAAACCCATCGACAAGGACGAAGTCCTCGTTCAAGTCTATTCGGCCTCCCTCAATCCCGTCGACTACAAGCTCCTCGAAGTGCCCATCGCCGGGAAACTTGCTGTTGGATTCCCAAGTACACCGGGTTTGGACTTTGTTGGCAAAGTCATCAAATCAGGTACACTCGTGGATACCGTTCGCAATGGACAACTTGTCTTTGGCCGACTTCCTAAGCCGTCTCTGCACGGCTCTCTCGGCCAACAGTTGATTGCGCCTGTCTCAGGCTGCTGTCCAGTTCCAGACAGTGATGCGAAATCAGAAGATCGCGCAAGATTGGATCAATACGCTGCTTTTGGTACGGCAGGTCTCACTGCCTACCAATGTATCGCGCCCTTCACTAAGAAAGGAGATCGCATTTTCATCAATGGTGGAAGCGGTGGTACAGGCAGTTACGGCATTCAAATCGCCCGCAACTTGGGCCTACACATCACCGTCTCTTGTTCCTCCAAGAATGCCGAGTTTTGTAAACGACTCGGTGCTGAAGACGTACTAGCGTATGATCAATGTGATATCCTCACAAGTCTCCGAGAACGCGCGGCTCAATTCGGTGAATTCGATCATGTCGTGGACAATGTCGGTTCCCCTCATGACTTGTACAAGGCTTCCAGCGGCTTCCTCAAGGAGTCTGGTCATTTCGTGCAAGTCGGTGCCGAACAAAACGTTCAAGCAACCTTCAATCTAGCCTCTCGCAAACTCCTTCCAAGCTTTCTCGGCGGCGGTACGCGCAAGTTTCACTTTCTGCTTACAGAGAACAAGCTCGAAGACTTTCGGCAGTGTGCAACGTGGATCAGTGAAGGGAAACTTGAAGTCAACTTGACAACCTTTAAAACGTCTGAAGCAGTTGAGGCATTCGACCAGCTCAAATCACACAGGACCCAGGGCAAGATTATTGTGCGTATTCACGACTGATGATATTAAACGATAATTATACGATTGATTCAATAGCGCTTGTATATATGACCATTGAAGACCGAACTCTTCTAGCCCACCAAGTAGATGGCAGGACCAGCAACAATGTGCTGGTTGATCATGCTCAAGTTGAATGGTGTCAAGTTGAGTGCAGGCGTCAATGCATCAACAAGCATGACAAACACAGTTCCGTTAAGCACCTCCTTCGACGATGGATCATTCAACATGCCGAGTTTCTTCACATTATCAACCAGTGGCGACTGGCTGTAGGCGGCAGGGAAGATCGTGCCATTTGGCTGCAGTGTGAAACCAGTGTTGTTGCCGGTACTGACGAATGGCGAATACGTCACATTGAGCTGCGAAATCCACGCAACATACGTTGGCGGCAAGAGTGTGCCTGTCGAAGTCACATACGAGTTGTTGGGACCGACGTGCTGGCCTGGTGCTTCATACGCAATAGAAACGTTGCGGAACGGTGCAGAAATGGGCGCTGTACGGTTTTGCGGAGGCGTGAGGGATGCATTGAACACTTCCGTTGTGTTGAACGGTGGGACCACAGAGGGACCATTCAAAATGTTGAGGGCGGGGAAGTTTTGCCAAGCAAGGCGACGAGGTCCCAAGTTGCGAGCAGGACAGCCTTTAATGTAAGGTGCAAGTAAAGTCCATGACATACTTTGGGTGGCACCCGGAATGAACCATTCCACAATGGGCTCAAGACCATCCATTTGCCTGAAGATGAGCTGCTGACGAGCTTCAGTGGTGATACTTTGCAAAAGGAGTTGCGCAGCAGGTCGTGAATCCAAACGCTCAAGGAAACCATAGACGCCTGATTCTCCCCAGCGTGTGAGTCTTGCGGAGAAATCGAGGAAGCCCTTGACCGTGGTGAATGGGTATTGGTACTCGCATGGGGCGGGGGCGTTGCTGCCAAGGATGTTCGAAAGCAGTGTGGCATGTCCAACCTCTTGATCTGCCATGATTTGCAGCAGATGTCTGTCACTCTTGCCGACGCCAGCTGCATCAAACTCCGCATCAGAGAACGTTGCAAGGGCGTAGTGGAAGAGGTCGAGTTCAATCTAATTTGTTAGGATCGTCTTGCAAAGTGCCTTGGAGCTGCATACGTATTCTTGGTAAAGCGCCAGACTCAAACTCTCGAAATCAAAGTCCGACAGAGGGTGATAGACGGGAATAGAGCCGTTGTTGCCGAAACCACCTGCAGGCGTGTATGGCAAGGGTTCGGGCACAGTCAAGCTACCGTTTGCAACATAGCTGTAAGGGGATGCATTGACGCCAGTCTGACCAAACGTCTCTGCAGGAATGAACGCTGTCTGCGTTGCAGAAGCAGAGCCGGCAGGGGAAGTACCTGGCTCGCTGTTTTGAGCCGTGGTGGCAATCGCGAGGCTCGATAAGAGAATTGTCCACATTGCCATCTTGGGGTATGCTGAATGGCAGCCTGTATAGCCTTCTTATACCATTCCCAGCATGCTTTACTGATCGGCAATCCTATGTCATCAAGAAGCGGTTGAGACAATGAGCGCATCGGTGACAAGCGGTAGCAGGGGTGCTACATCACAATCCCCATCGAATTGCACATCTCATTCAGGATTGCGGCCGGCCTCCCATCGTATGATCGCATTGTTGACAAAGTATGAGCTCATAGGAGATCGGAGCGCGTCTCAATTAAGACATTTGGTGTTGGTCGTCGCGGTCACCGCCGCCGAGGATTTAGGTAAGCAATCGCGGGCCGCTTAAGTCAGCGACCAGCACACTTCCCAGCCAGACTACTTCTGCTTGCTACCGGCCTGCACGGACCAGTCTCATGGGACGGAGCTCGCCACGCTTCTAGAATAGCAGCTGTCGTCATGGCCCTACAAATTCTACACTTTGACCGAAAGAAGAAGTCCATATTCCGGGGGCCTGTCCAGGCAGTAATCCCGTACTAAGGACTTTCACTTAATCCTTAGGCCATTGGTCATTACTCATGAGCCGCTAGTTCAGGCAATTTCGGGGTGTACAAATGTCGTCTTACAGGTTCTTTTTGCCAAGCTCAAGGCAATTCCTAACGGGGTTGAGCTCTTATGACCTCATGAACAAGACACTTTAGGCTTGTCTGCTGTCATCCTTACACTTGCAGCTGCTCACCCCTATCTGTGGGAACAGAAGTCACCCATGAAAGCAATTGTACTGAGGAGAATATGCCAAGCTAGCGAGATATTGCTCATCTTGTCGAAGATCTCGGCGGCCATTCTGCCTCAAGAGAAGTGGCGAGTGAGCATCATTTTGCCACCAAAGATCAGGGTTAGGGTTAGTTCAAGAAGATCAACAAGATGGAGAGTGCGACTCCTGAATAACCTTCAGAAAGCGCTTGTTTGAAGGCATACTCTGCTTTCATACAAGTACGATCTCTTTGTGCAGCTAAATAAGAATGCTGGTCAGTAGAACATTCGTATACCTAACGTGCAGCTGTATTCAAATATCTTAGGATCGCCTTGATCGTGAGCTCACAAACATGTGTTCAGCAGTGAAAAACCAAGTATGCGACTCCGATGATCTTCTCAATTCCCTTATCAGCAATTTCTGCGATTCTCTCTGTTTTTGAATCGTATATGCTACAATGCGACGTTTCTCTTCTCTGAAGTTCCACGGACTGCATTTGTGAAGGGCTGCTCGTGCTATCTATGCCAACATTCTTGCTAACAGGATATCTTATACTCGCATGCCTGGCGCAATGAAAGTCATTTCACTACAATTGCCCCAGTTTCTTGCCTCATTTCCAAATTTTTGCGACCTATATCAATTATGCTAATCGGCTGAACGTCTTACAAATATCCCATTTGTATATCACCGTCTCGACTTGATAATGACTATTGAGTCTATCCATGTCGGCAACTGCGCTTTCATACCATTATGTGATCTGGTGAATGTGGGGATACAAGACAACTCACGGACCTGGACAAAAATCACCAACAAGCGACAAAGGTTTGGAAGCGAGCTGCAGGAAAAAAGCCCAAATCGAGCATTGTCAGCTAGCTGTAATCTCTTGCGTTTGTAGTCTGAAAAGTATTGTACTAGGAGCAAATGATTCACATACTACGAGAAGTCAAGAATCGGTTGGTAGCATCCAGTCTTAAGAGTGCACATAAAGCTATTGAAAATAAGTTGAATTCACAAATATGATAGTTCTTCATAACAGCAACAGCTCAGGCAGTAAACTGAAAGCCGCCAAATCCATGACTGACCGGCAATTCGATGACTCCGAGCTCGATAACACTCATTCATCAAACAAAGCCTGGCGGACCAGGCCAGAAGGACTCATAGTAATTGGCGCATCCCTCCTCATTCTTATCACTTCCTCCTTCTTGCCTCCTACCTTCATGAGTCTGAGCATCACAAGTTCCTCCATGTTGTTGGTCGATCGCTGGAAAGTAATCGCCGGCATTATTGTCGCAGGAGCGTGTTCTCAAGTCATTTACATTTATTGGTAACCCAGTTTCTGGATCCTGTACCACATTTTGTAATTGATCTATCCATTCAAACCAATCGTCTGGAATTTCTTGTTGACCTGAAGTCGATCCGCCTGCATGCGTTGGGTTGTTGCCATGAGTACTTTCATGGTTAGCAGACGGCTGGCAATGGTTCATCGGCTGGTCGAGGCCAGTCACGTCCGAGGATTGTTTCCCTTTCCTACATCTGGAACTATCAGGTTACTCGGTAACTTGACGGCTTGCATCACATTGACCATGCTTAAATGTGTGTTTATCGAACTTGTCTTTCTTGCAAGAACAAGTCTTGTTCCAGTCGATGACGCACTTCAGATTCTCACCCTTAATCTCCACAAGTTTGACCTCCCACTTGTCCGAGTGTGTGGCTCCTAACACTACCTCCGGCGTCCAACGAACCCAGTCAAAGATATCCTCGTAGTGACAATGTTTACCTGGCTTGCGAGCAAGAACAGGAGCGGTGCTCCAGAAGGACTCTGGTCTACGGGGCGACAGCTCATACACCTTCTTCTTGTACTTCAGCAGTGGCATCTTGATACTCTGTAGGTGATTCCATATTGTACAGTGACAGGAGAAAGCACAAGCATACGGAACCTCTGCAGCCCCGTAAGTGACATCTAGATCAACTTTACGGCTCTGAAGGCAGGAGTACTTGTAGACACCAACACTAATCTTTCTGCTGAACGATCGTTTGTATGCCGCGTGTTCCGCTTCACACCAAGGCCCACAGACTTCAGTAGTCTTTCTTTTGAGGAACGAATCATCGATTGCGCAAGATTCTTGAAATGTCGCTGGGATACAATATGTCCGGAAGGTTTGAATTGAGAATGTAGCGCTGTAGCATTTGCGTTCTGAACCGTCTGCTGCACGAAGAAAATAGTCAACCCCTTCCAATGGGATATCTCCCGGTATGGTCACTGAGCTGCTGCTACCATACTCTGTTGATTGTCCTTTCCCGCGACGGGGCTTCTTACTTTGCGGTTCTGCCTCTCCTGCAGCTCCTGGATTGGAGGCTTGGCGATTGGTTCTGCCAGCTTCAGCTGCCACAGGCTGCAGGCACAACTGTAACACCAATGATAAGAGAGAAATAACTGTGAACGTTGGAATCACCAGTAATGTGGACTTGCGGTAGTGCATGCTTGCGAGGGGTGTGGCCAAAAGGACGACGTGTGAGCCTGTTGAGAATAATTCCGGCAAACTGCACAAGCAGACGTGCTGTCTGGTCCAATATTTTGTGATTGAAACGCTGGCAGGTGTTCTCATCGTGAGAAGGGGTGCATCTGCAGATGCACGGGGTCTAGGTGAGACCGCCCTGCACTTGCTCCATCAAATTTTGCACCAGCGTCGCACTCAGGGGTTGAAGTCGAAATTCTGCTTTTCTTTGTGCCTTCACGACCTACCGGCGCCTTGTAATGTTTAATCTCCAGGTATGAGTGTGTGACCACGTAAACGAGAAAAATTCCTCTTTCAACTCTTTTTTGTGTAGTTCGAGCCGGAGCAATTCATCTTTCCAATTTGGTCTCGACAAACGAAGATAATGAACTAAGGCGCCATAGCAAAGAAATTTACCAATTGAGCCCTTTCGGACTCCGTCAATCACAGGTGCAAACTGTCAAGAATCCACCAGAAATTGTATCTGTCTGTCAAGGAGTCTTAGCACTGATACTCCGACTGTAGTTGCGCTTCATTTCTCGCCAGGAGGTCGAAGATGATAGCGCTGGACGAGATCACATTGATCTTCTCATACAGGCTCGCGAGACGCTGCATTGTTCAAGGTATGAGAGGACACTAACGTACGATGCGCCAATAGACCAGCGGGTTTGGCTGGCAAGGATGATGTTTGTGCGCAGTAAAGGGGGCTCGTGACGACAATCGGATGTGTAAGATCTTGCGTCACCGGCGATTCAATTGTCCAGCAGTCCGCCCGTGCTTCGTGCTGATTGAAGACTAACTGCAAGAAGCGTATGGACTCCGGACTCTGGGGTGCACTACACCGATCGACAACAGCTGATCCTGCTGGCGAGACGTCAGGTGCATACGTAAGAATTTACGTCACCGGTATTTATATTGTCCAGCATACGCCGCCTAGTCATCCCCCAGCCTGCGGTGGAGTACTCCCTACAGGAAGCGTACGTGACAATACTTAAGCAATCTCCTGGGCCGATACTCATCTGAGGTCACTTGCAAGCTTCCTGGGAATATAGCCGAGCACTCTTACCTTCACTTAAGTAAGCAAAAAGACTCAAGGACTACACATCACACATGTCGACCAGCTCGCTCAACGTTCTCGGTTAGTACAGCTGTATGACTTCATAGTCTTTGCTCATACATCTAGGCAAACCCCTCGCCTTTTTTGGTGGTCCAAGCTTCACTAAGACGGGCTTCTTTCGCGACGGCTACTGTCGCACTTCGCCACAAGACTCTGGGCAGCATGCTGTCGCTGCAATCGTGAGTGACGAGTTTCTCAAATTCTCTGCAGAAGCTGGCAATGACTTGCGTACCATTGGATTGACGCAAGATTGCAAGTGGTGCTTGTGTGTCAGTCGATGGAAGCAGGCTCTAGATGCCTACAAGGCTGGGGATTTGAGCATAGCAGGAGTGCCGCGTGTCGTCTTGGATGCTACCGAGGATTCTGCTCTCAAGAAGATTAAGCTTGATGACCTCCAGGCATTTAGTGTTGACGTGAAGAAGGACGAACTCTAAGCGATTATGTACAAGAACCATCCCTGCCTTACAATATGTACTAATCCTCGTGCTGCCGCCTGTGCGACTGTAGGTAACTCTTGTACCCGCTGACGCCAATCAACTCGCCAGTCAAACGCAGTATGCGTTCTAGGAGATGCGTCATCATCGCATTCGTGACAAGATAGGCACCAAATTGTGCAACCGCGTCATCTGTCGCCGCCTCTCTTGCAACAATATGCCGAAACTTGTACATTCCCTTTTGCGTATCAAGATGCGCCTTCATTGGTGATGGCAAGACAGGCGGTAGCGGTTGCCACAAGTTGTAAGAGTTGCCAAGCGCAAACAGAATAGACGTGACAACGCGAAAATACTTATCACTCTCAGAATGCAACAGCAGCTTCGACACCTCTAGCTCCGGTGCGGCCGCTAAAACATCAGAGAAACGCGCATTGGATACAGCAAGGCACGTGTTGAGGTTGTCCATAAGTGTAATGAGCTCATTCCACTTGCCTTGCGGGAATGTGCCCCTGGGCGACGGCTCAAACTTGGTCATCATGACCAGCTGGTGTGCATTTGCAGACATTCCAATCCCGTCTTTTTGCAAGTCCCCAATCGCCTTTTCGATGCCATCTGGCAACACATATCGATTGCCTGCACCGCGCAGCGATGAGAGCATATACAGATCCGCAATGGTGAAGAAGCGCTGTGAAGTGACATCCCTCAAAAGACTCCGCCCTGTTGGCAATGCAGGGAAGACGGAGAAGATTAATGCAATGACAACACCAGCCAAAGTGAGCAAAATTCGGTAGCCCATGATAGCTGGAGCGCCAAGAACAATCTGGCCCGATCTCTCCAACGTTGCGCGTGGCAGGTTGACGGTGGTGAGATAGTAACCGACAACCAATTCGCCAGTGATTGCAGAGAGCAAGACTGGCAGCAGCATAAGTTGTGGTTGAGCCATTAGCAGAAGAAACTGTGGTAACAGCGTAACAAAAAAGACAACAAGAATACCGCCTGGTACTCTACCAATCTCAACACATAGCAATCCTAACACACCGCCAACAATGGTGGCGATGACTCGCAAAACGCTCGAAAAGACGCCACGGCCGAGAACAGGCTGCAGGCCGAGTAATACTGTGAACGTAATCCATAGAAGGCGGTACTCTAGGAAGGCTCGACAAGAATCCGGAAAATAGACTGGCAAGGCAGACACTGTCATGGCTATTGCTGCACGAAATCCAAAACGCGAGACTGGGCTCTCCAAGAATTTGAGGATGCGGTAGAAGAACATGCCAATCTTTGACAAAAAAGAGGTGCGTGGAACCAGTGTTGGGTTGCCAGTATTGAGGAACAAAGCTGATGCACTGTCGTTCGACTCATTGGAGCGAGCTGAATCGTCGGCTCCGAGCATACCAGATTTGACTCTGCTCAAGCTGTCCTTTGGAGGACTTGCGTGTTGGGAGATGCCGACCCATGCTTTGCGTAGGGCCTTTTTGTAGCGTTTGACAGAGGGACGGATGAAGTGTCGGTTTGACATGACACCCGTCGCGTGGAGCGAATCGGTCCATTTGCAGAAGCTGAGTAGCTTGTTGGCTAGGTCGTAGAGTGTCGAGTCCATGTACACAATCGACAAAAGCCGACGGTTTCCCTCTCCTTCATCGCGCAGCGAACTGCCAGAAGAGCTCTTTGTGGCCCAAAATTGCTTGATCTCCGCCTCAAACTCTGCTGTAAAATTGTCGTCGTGACCTGAGTGAGGGGCAGGAGACGTGATAATTGGACGTAACCAGAATGCTGGACGTTTCCATGGCCCAAGATGAAGACCACGTTTGATGTGCAAAATACTTGCTGAACATAGGGAAGTGAGCCGGTTGAAGCGCGGTAGAACATGGTCTTCCATGTGGCGGAACAACTCTTCCTTCTCGCCCTCATTTGTGTTTTCCAATCCAATCGCCTCGATGAACGCCTGTCGGACTTCGTCGTCAGCTGTAGAGGTATCTCCATGAAGCAAGTCTGATATCTGAGACCACAGGTTCAAGCCAAATAACGGAACAACCAATGACTGGCATGATTTTGCCAATGACTCAAGGTCGCTGACTTTGAGATGACCATATGCGAATTCACGCTTGGCTGGCGTTTTCGCTTGAACAATGGCCGTCGCCAAAGCTGTCAATGCTGTTCGCAGGCCCTTCAGCTTCTCAATCTGTGTTGGCTTCGGTTTTTCGCGTTGACCAAGGAGCCCAGCCAAGCCCTTCTTCTTTGGCTGTTTGGATTCGTGCGAGTCTTCACTTACTCCATCTTTTACTTTTTCATTTTCGGCTCGACTGCGGCGATGTGCTGTCGAAAAGTGATTCGTTTGGCTAGATGTCATCTGCTCTGCAGTGCTAAGGAACTTGTCCACCTGAGACAGGTAGGCCTCGCGAGCGTTGTAAGGAAAGATGAGGAGGTTGCACGCCAACGCAATGGCCAGAGATGTGTAGATTGCGTAGATGAGCTGACGCAACAGGCTGTAAAACTGACTCCAGCTAGGAAACAGCCACCCCTCAATAAAGATGATGCCTGTAGTGTTAGCAAGCATTGTTTGGTCTAGCAGATGAAGCACTAACCAGCTAGAATGACTCCACCAAAGATTGCGAATGTTTGCGCAACGAAAAGTGTCTTCAAAACCTAGATGTTAGTGACCGATGCATACATGATGTTGACACACGTTGGCTGCCCACGTGAGAATGAAGAGGAAGACAGCGGCGACTGCGGCAGCTCTGCCTTGATAGAATATATCTGGTCCGCGCACAATGCCTTGTTGTTGAGCTGTGACATATGCAACCAGGGTCTGTTGCGTGGTCGCTGGGTCTTTTGCGGCCTTCGCACAAAAGTATCCCAAAATACAGAAGGGTATGACAGCTCCTGTAAACGTCCCGGCTAGAATAACACGCTCTACCATTGCAGCCCGCGTGGTCGCTTGTATCTGAAATAGAAGAGTAAAGATGCCAAGGACGTAGCCCACAGTTGAGAAGAGACCCGATATCTTTGCATTTTGGGGCAGGCACAGCGCAATGGTAACGCCTGCTGCAAGACGAAAGCCAATTTTCAGGTTCGTCCATTGGTCAGAGGTGAAGAACTGGTGAGCTTTAGAGGTCCTGGGAGCGACAGCAAAGTCAGATGATCCAGAGCTCGTCGAGCCCATATTTGCGCTTGTGCAGCTCGCTATAAGAAGTATACAGTGTTACAGAAGCTTGTTTGGAGATGTCAATATTGGCTCCGGATGCGCAAAGATGCCGGCGACGAAAGACAGCGCCGCCTTCAGATGAGCAGCCGTTTCTGGCCATGCACGTGCTCTTCCCGTCGCGTCCTCGAACGTTCACTTTCTGCCACATCAGAGCAAGACGCCGCCCAGAAGAAGCTGCAGACGGCGCAGTCTAGCAAAAGGCCCAAGCCTGCTCGTGTACTCAAGCAGCCATGGACGGGCCCGATAATGCAGACGGCAACGCGCTGATGGCAAAGTACAATGCGCTCAGGCTACGTGCCTTTCAAATCTACCAAACAACACTCGATCAATCGGTGCCACATTTTGGTATCCGGTGGGCTGCAACAAGCGGTCTTCTGGTGCTGTTTATGCTCCGCATTGTCTATGCTCAAGGCTGGTATATCAGTATGGCCTCTCTTCCTCTATCAATTTTGTGCTAACCGCTTTAGTTGCATACGGTCTAGGTATCTACCTCCTGAACCTCTTTCTCGCATTCCTCACGCCCAAATTTGATCCCAGTCTCGAGCAAGAGATCGCAGATGAAGATGCAGAGAATGGCGAGTCAAACCTGCCGACGCGCCAGTCAGACGAATACAAACCTTTCATTCGCAGACTGCCAGAATTCAAGTTTTGGCTCAGCGCGACGAAAGCGGCCGTCCTGAGCTTCTTCATGTCCTGGGTGCCGATCTTTGACATCCCAGTGTTTTGGCCTATTCTCCTCATGTACTTCCTCGTCCTCTTCTTCCTCACCATGCGACGTCAGATTCAACACATGGTCAAGTATAAATACATCCCCTTCGACCTTGGCAAGGCCAAGTTTTCCAGCAATTAGAGCACATCACGAAGGCATGGCTCGTAGAAGGTTGTGTATTTATTAGGTGAATAGACAAGCATCACGCTCAAATAATATTCGCCGAACTTGTGCGATACTCGTAAGTTCTTTGACCAATTCCTCAAACAAGATGATGTTGTTGATGAGTCTGCTTGCTGCCAGTTGACCAGGATCGAGTGAAGCACTGTGCCGACTGACATGCCGCTGTTCATCTGGGCGTGGCAGATCGCTTGCATCTCTAGCGGTAAGGTTTTCTGAGGATGAATCGGGCGAGTCGACACCGGCCAAGGTGTGAAATTCGATAGGATGTAATGCAGGTACTAACCGTTGTGTCGCGCTGAAATGCTCAGCAAAGGGCGAACCGCCTGCTACGTCAGTGCCGTTGTCAGGCTTTGATGGCGTGGTGGGTACAGATGCTCTGCTCGTCATGCGTCTGAGGATAGACGGGGCCGTTAATCTTCTTGACAGCGTCGGCGACAAGAAGCTTTTCTGTTCTGCTTTTTGTGCCGACGGAGACTGTGCATTCGGACTAGCAAGCGCTTCAGCAACAAGCAATGCTTGAACATCCTCGCCACCTTCTTCTGCACTCTTGAACGCTCGCCTTCGTTCTGCAACTTCCGCTTCGAGTGTTTCATTTTCGCTCTGATAGTGGCGCCGTTGTGCACTCAAAGTCTTGAGCATCGTCAGTAAAGGTGGGAAACGCGTCCAGCTTGGCAATAAGTATGCCAGTTCGGTTGCTTTCCTGGATTCACCTGAAGCAAAGGCCAACTCATCATCAGATGCGTCATCGTCAATCTCCAACCCTCGTGCATGCCCAAGTACTTCCTCGGTCTCTTTGAGGTCCTGCAGCAATGCAGCATCCTCGTCATTTTCCGGTGGTTGCATTGTATAGTCTGGTGCAATCGTACCTGGCTCGCCATGCCAAGAATCAGCAGGGGCAAACAACAGCCAGCCAGCAAGACTGCGATGTCTGCACGATGCCAGTGCATGCAAGACACCGGTGAGTGCTAGATTCAAGGATACATCATTTGTGAACCAGTTTGCAAATAGGCCAAGTAGGATACGTAGTAACGGATCTTCTGGCGCCAGACTGTGGAAGAAGCGTTTCGGCATTTGTCGACCTGATGTGAGCTTGTCTCGAACGCTGGCTGTCTCGAAGAGTGAATCGATGCAAAGATTCTGAGCCTCCAAGTGCACAAATGTATCTTGTATATAGCAATCGAGTGCTTGACTTGCATTCGATTCTTGAGAGGTACTCGTCAGACCCTGCAGAATAGCCATTTCTTCTCTATGATGTCCAATTGTCGCATGACCTTTCGGTACAGCAATAGTTACCATGAGTGAGTGAAGACAATAGTGCCAATGATGCCGTATCAGCGCTTCAACAAGATGGAGGGTGGCTATGCGTGTTCCTGTGGATGAAGCCTTTAAATTGGCCATAATCATGTCACTGAGTGATAAAAGCGACGGTGCAAATTCCAGTTGTTGGCGAACCATAATGGCTGCGCGTTTAGCAGCGCTGGAGGTCTGCTTGCTCGCATCTGTCGCGAACAGGTAGCTGAGTGTCACATCAACCAAGTCTGGGTGAGAAATGTTGCGCATGATAGAAGCGAGATTAGCGAAACAAGCGGCATCGTCTGCTTCTGCCCCAAGAAGCGCTGGGTACAGGATGCTTTGCAAGAAGAGGATCTGAAAAGTGTCGAGCAGCGCCTGCCTCAAGCCTGGTCTTGTAGCCGCACTGAGAATGTCTTGCCAGTACTGGAGACTGTCGAGAAATTTGCAGATAACGTCTTGCGCGTCCGTTCCTGCAGTGTCTTGTTTTGGAATGTCCTCTAAACCGGTATTGATGCTGCTGCTAGCCAGTAGTAGACTTTGCTTGACATTATACAAAGGCCCCGACTTTGTACTGAGCAGAGTATAGTCTGCACCTAGCGCCACAGTCAAATTGATGGGAAAGTCAGACTCGGCAATCCATCGCTGGACATCATCAGAGTCGCTTGCAGACTCAACAATCATCAACAACCCAGCGCGTGCAAAGTCACCCGCGCGACCTTTTTGATGCATTTGATTTGCCAAGAGATGAAAGATGAGAAATTCTTCTTCTTGGCGTGACGCATCATTGGGATGTCTGTCGGTCCGTGCTTGCCAAGTATCTGTATCGAAAAACATCGCTAGTAGTGGTCTGAAATGGCGAATCTTTTGACAAATTGCAAAGAGCATCTGCATCATAGATTCCCTGGTCTCGTCGCAATCACTTGGTATTCTGAGGTGTCCCAAAAAACGAAGGAGTCGTAGATGGGCTTTGCAGACAACTTCGTGCGTTAAAAAGTCATCATCCTGTGATTCGACCAAGCCAGTCAAGAATCCAGCAACAGATCTGGCGAGCCCTAGCTCACCATCTTGTCCAAGCTTTTGAGAGATGGCAAGCTCGACCAGCCAGCCGAAGATGTCTCGCTGCAGAGCATACTCTAAGCAAGATTTACCATAGCCAGTAACAGTCGAGGACGGACGCTGTCTTCCTTGTCTCGTCACTTCATCGTGTAGTATCCAAGAAAGCGTATCAACAAGACTAACGAGGGTCTGTTGGCGCTCACGCCTGTCAGGATGTGCACTACTGCGCTGGACAGTCAACCATGTCAGCTTAAACTGCGTGAAGCGTTGCGCAGGTGTGAGAGAAGCATAAGTGACCGGCTTTTCAGCCACAGCAGGACTATAGAGGAAGCGAAAGAAGCTGCTCATCCAAGCATCACCTGAGACGACGCAGCGTACCCAAGCATGAGCGTGTTGTGGTAGAATTCATGGACGTAAGTCTGTGCGGTGGCTCAAACGGCGATGGATGGATGGCCTTCAGATGACAAAAAACATCAAGCGATTCTGCTACACGGCTACTCTACTTGTGTCCGGACAACTCACTGCGGTTCAAGACCTCACCGACAGTGCGACCACGGAACGTCTCAGGCTCAGAGCCACGCACATACACATCCTCAAACAGAGTCTTGAGATCTGCCGTTGGCACAGGTGAAGCTTCAGCCTCCTTGACCTCCTTGTCGACACGAGCACGCGCAGACTTGTCGAGGTCCTTAAGTGTCTGCTCCTCACATACACCCCATTCGAGAATCTTGGCCTTGAGTCCTGCAATTGGATCATTTGTGGATCGCATCTGCTGAATCTCCTCACGAGTCCTGTAGGTGGTACCGGGGTCAGACATAGAGTGGCCACCATACCTGTATGTGACAAATTCCATAACAAGTGGACGGCCCTCTGATGTATACTCCTTTGCATAGGCACAAGCTTGCTTCACCGCCAAGACATCCATACCATTCACACGAATACCAGGAATGTACTGACCACGCTTATAGTAATCCGTCAATGCAGAAGATCGGTTCGCTGCAGTACCCATACCGTACTTGTTGTTTTCGCAGCAAAAGATGGCAGGCAGCCCCCAAAGCTTTGCCATGTTGTACGCTTCAAAGACTTGTCCCTGGTTGGAGGCACCATCACCATACAAGGTGAATGTGGCATTCTTTTGCTCCCTGTATTTTTGAGCAAAGGCGATACCAGCACCGACGGGGACTTGCGCACCCACAATACCATTGCCGCCGTAAAAGTTCTTGGCAAACATGTGCATGGATCCGCCCTTGCCGTAGGAGATACCATCCTTTCGGCCGAGCAACTCTGCAATGATGGATTTGATGGTACCGCCGCGCATGTAGGTGAATCCGTGACAGCGATAAGCCGTGATGATGGCATCCTCCAGTGTAATCGCCTTTTCCATGCCTACAGCAATGGCTTCCTGGCCTGTCGACAAGTGGCAGAACCCACGAATCTTCTTTGCCTTGTATAGCGCATCGGCTGCCATCTCCAATCGACGAACAGTGACCATATCTTCATACATTTTGAGAAGTTCCTTCTTGGAGACGTGCATGTCGAGAGAAGGCGCATCGAGTTCATACATGTCGAAGGAGTCTTCATTCAATTTAACAGCCACCGTGTCCTCAGTGGACTCATGCGGCTTATGGTCGGAACTGGCGGCATCGGTGGTCACTGTGCGCGCGGCCCATCTCGCCGGAAGTGCATGAATGGGCTGTCGCTGTGCGAGGCTACGCAGGGCATTGAGCCTTGTCCTGAGCATTTGTGGATGTATCTTGCTCTTGTCTCTTGGGTTGAGAGGTTTGATTTCTGTTGAGTTTTACGCGGGATGGCGGCAACAGTCACATATATCGCAATTATATATAGGGAAATTAAAGCTTGTAGGCATAGGCCAGCGAGGTCTTCTGGAGCGCAGCCTGGTATGCAGGCCGGGCACCCATCTTCTTGCGCCAGGCATAGATGGCAGGGTACTCTTTCTCATGCACACCTGCACGGTCGCAAATCTCCATGGGAAAGGACATTTGAATGTCAGCAGCGGTCATGCGGTCACCTGCAAAGAAGGCCTGCTTCTGGAGGGTCTGCTCAATGAAGCCAAAGTTCTTTTTGCACTCAGGGAACGTAAACTGCTTGTTGATAGCACCAAAGATGCCATTGACAACTGGGCGAATAAAGAAGGGGACCGTCTTGGATGCAGTATCGAAGATCTGTTATTGTAAGCAAGAATCACAAGCATGATCTCGCGTACCAAGAGCAGGACAAGAGGAGTCATGGTGGTGCCCTCGGCAAAGTGAAGCCAGTAGTTGTATTGCAACTCTTCGTCTTCAGTCTGCGGTGCAAAAGTCTTGTTTGTATCGTACTTCTTGACAATGTAATCCTGGGGTCAGTTGAATGCAGCGTATGTAGACAAAGCCGTACCACAATAGCACCAGACTCGGCAATGACCTTGCCATTGTCGGTGATAACCGGAGATTTGCCGAGCGGATGCACAGCTGTGAGTTCCTTAGGAGCACGGCCACCAATGCGCTTGTACTCTTTCAGCTCATAAGGGACCTTGACTGTTTCGTTAGTGTTGTGGTTTTGTGTACAGGCGCTTGTCTGGCAATATGATGCCATTAGGACCTTGAATCGCCTCTCTAGGCCCATCAATGGCCATGAACGAACATCATGAGCTCACTAGACTGAGCAGCGCAAAGTACTCAGATGGAAGACTCACGCTCTTCGAGCAACCACAAGATGCGCTGCGATCGGGAATCTTCGAGATGATGAAAGACAAGCGGCTGCTTTGTCGCAGAGGAGGCGGTGATATCTGCCATGGAGTCTGAGGTACGTGCGGAAGTGTAGAGCAGAGAACAAGGTTGTATAGATGTGGAGTGTTGCGTCCTTGTTCCCTTGGCGGTTCCGCCAGAAATCGCCGAACCGCAACGACACGGAAGCATGTGGACACTCAAATTGGGTGCTCATGGTCTGTATATCTAGCACAGCTCTAGAAGCTCCTAATCATGCCTGATACACTTGAAATCTCCGGGCATCCATATCATGCTGCCATGTTCTCTGCAGGAGGCTCCACTCGCGCCTTCAGACCTTCCTTGACGGCTCTATATTCTCTCACCCAGTGCTCACACTGATGAGCCACCCAACACCCTGCTGTATGCATTACAAGCGACCCAGCATGCCATGTCCAAGGTCCAGCCCATGGAAACGCATTGATGCTCGTCATCGGCACAATAGCTGTATGCCTCGCCACAGTTGTGTGCTGTTGTATGAGATGTGCAAGGACGCCCTGTTCCTGAAACCCAATAGTACCACTCGTTGCTGCTGCGATAAGAAAAGGATCCGCCCACAGCTCGAGAAGCATCTGTGTCCAAGCAGACCGTCGTAAGAGGAAACTGCCTGCATTGATCATTCGTCTGTTCATGTCTGGCGTGATAATGAGGTTCGTTTCTTCCAAAGAGAGTCGTTGAGTGTATTCAAAAACGCCCATGCGATCCTCCGAGTGCTTGTTGAGCCTTTGTATGCGTCGCGCTTCATCTTGTAGTGACTCGAGCCGATCAAACAGATAGGTATCGAGGTCCTGCACGCCCATCAAGATGGCATCCACGTCGAGCCACCACACCCAATCTGCGTCAGGGTGTTTATGAAAAGTATAAGTCAGCACAGCAATCTTGAGCCAGACGACCGGCCAAGTGGTGTTAATTGTGTCTTGCGTATAGTTGCGCAAGTCCACAACGTCGAAAGAGTAGCCGTGCATCCGTGCATACGCCTCTCGTTCCTTAACACTCTCCCAAAAGGCACTCTCGGCACCTTGCCATGCGAAATCATGGTTGCTAGCCGTCACGAGCGCAACACTTTGTTTGCTCTTCTCAAGTGCTCCAACCCTTTTGGCTGATGCTTGCTTCGTGATGCGACGTAGCAGAAGGTTGCGCAATACTATATCTCCGGTGAACGACGCTGTGAAGGCTTTCAGTCCGGCAAGAGAAAGGCTTGAAAATGAGCTGCCATGAAAAGTGTTGTAAGCCACATAAACTGGTGCGCCGACCAAGAAAAGCATCAAGGCGGCAAAGACAGCGAGCCTGCAGTATCGACGCACCGAATAGCCCATGATAGAATGAAGAAAGAGGGCACTAGTCTTTGTCACGAGTTATTCTGTTGGGATGCTGAATGGGTGACATCTTGGTGCTGCCCCTGAATTAAACAAACTGAGCATCACTTCAAACCACGACATTGATTTTCCCAGAATTTACCTACAATGGCTCATACTGCTCGATTTGATACGGCATGACACGGTTCACGGGCTGTCTACTTAGTCTTCGTTGACATAAGCTTTGTCCTGAGTCCAATTGTCTTGATCCACATGCTCCTTCAAGCCATTCTTGACAGCTCTATACTCTTTGATCCAGTGCTCACACTTATGCGATACCCAACACCCTGCTGTATGCATTACAAGCGACTCAGCCTGCCATGTCCAAGGTCCATTATATGGAAACGCATTGATGGTCGTCATGGGCACAACGGCCGTATGTCGCGCCACTGTTTCATGCTGGACAATGAGATGCGAAAGAACACCTTGCTCCTGATGTCCAACCGTATTGTCTTTTGCTGCTTTGAAAAAGAAAGGATCCGTCCAAAAGTCAAACAACATATCTGTCCAAATCTCACGTCTGCGTATGAGGAAACTCCCGGCATTGATCCATGGAGCGGCCATATCTGGTGTGACAATCAAATTGGTCTCTGCAAGGGTGATATTGTGAGCATAATCAAATATTCCCATCTTGTGATGTTCATCCTGGAGATCCCTTTGGATTTGTCGTGCTTCGGCTTGTCGCGACTCGATTGGATCAAACAAATAGGTGTCGAGATCTTGCTTGCCCATGATGATGGCATCAGCATCAAGCCACCAAACCCAGTCAGCATCTGGGTACTTTTTGAAGATGTGCTTCACAACAGGAATCTTGTGCCAGACTACCGGCCAAGATGAATCCATTGTATCTTCTTTGAAATTGCGCAAGTCGATCATGTCAAAATGATAGCCATGAAGTGCAGCATACTCTTGGCGTTCTTGAACCGCCAATTTGAACGCTTCCGGCGCACCCTGCCAATACCAATTGAAATCCGAAGCTGTCACCATGGCCACACGTTGCTTAACCTTTGCAGGCGAGCTAGAAGTCGCTCTGTTCAAAGACGATTTAACAGGACGCCTACCTGCCAACCTTAGCTGTGTCCCGAGGACAACGACAAACAGCAGAAGGCAAATCAGGATCTTGCCCTGCCGACCTAAGACTGGCCGATATAAAGCGAAAGCCATTGCGAAGTCTTGAATTCCTTAGTCCTCTGGTAGATTCATGGCGCCGCCCGTTTCTCATCTCAACCTGCCAGCGTGTCAAGACCCCTGATAATCGCGTCAGCCATGAACTCCTGTAGACTCATATCATCGTACTTGAACGTTGGTGCATTGTCGCAACAGAATTAAACAGCAGATACTGGCTTGTCAGCAAGACCTGAAGGGACCCCTGACGTCTAGAGCAGGCTCTGAAACTAATATTTGCTTTCCTGCCATGAATCATGTGGAGGCAAGGGGTCTGAGCACTGAGCAACAGTTGTTGTTCTTCTGCAACGACCATCCTGAACAGAGAAGAAGAAGGGAGAAGAGAATTAATGGTACAGGAAGGTGCCCGAACATGCCAGTAGCACACTATCGTCCTGTTGACTAGTATGACACCTCGCTCTGTGCAGCCTCCCTACATAGCATTCCCCAATGCACGCCGACCACATCGAAGAAGCGGCAATCAAGACTAGTACATCTGTGGAGTCGTGGCGCTGAGCTTCGACGTGTTCGTCTTTTTGAGATGTGCTTCGTCGCTCAAGTTGTGTTTAGCAGATGTTGGGTCACCAAAGACATCTCTTGCAGGCGTCGACTTGCCGAACTCGTCTTTCGCAGGCATCAACATGCCGGAGCCATCATTCGCAGGCGTCGACTCATTCGTATCGGGCTGAACAGGCATCGGCTTGCCAAGATCATGTTTCGCATTCGTCGGTGCCTTTTTAGGCCATTCAAGGGCGTTGTCGTATTTATTGCTGGGAATATGCGGAATTTGTCGTAGAAGGAATAAGATAGTTCCAAGCAGCAGTACCTGCGCGATAATGTGCGTTGCTTTGGTTTGTCCCAGCCATAGAGGGATCATTGGTAAAAGTGGACAAGATGCTGACCGAGGAACTGGCTTGCGGATGAAGTTCTTCACAGGTGACGTGGCCAAATCGATGGCAGCCAGGAGAAACGCTCTTTGATTGTTGCAATGTCGCAACGATGCGGTACATCTCCTGAGAGACAGCCACAATTTCATACATGCCGGAACAGCCATCGAAGAGCCTAACGCACATACTTCTTCATAAATGAGCGATGAAAATCGCTGCGCAGCATGTCATTGACAAAGTCCTTCTTGCCACTTTCATCCTTCTCCTTGACGCGAAAGACAACATCCTCATCCCAACGACGCTTCACAGCAAATTGGTCGCCCGCTTCAGGGTTCAGGAGTGGATTACCAAACGCGATGGCCTCTTCGCGCTGCGCTTGATCATCTGCCGCAGCTTCTTGCTCCTTGCGTGCCTGTTCTGCTGCACGTTCAGCTTTAATCTTTGCCAGTTCGCGCATCAACTCAGCCGTCTCGTCTTCATCGTCCGACTCTTCTTCCGACTCACTTCCTTGACCTGCCTCATCCGCTGCATCCGAGTCATCTGCGTCCATATCTTTCGTCTCTTCCCATATTCGTCGCCTCTTCTCCTCTGGCGTCTCTTCTTCCACAGCACTGCTCATGCCAATCAGCTTTTGTGGTGCTTCATCAGCCAACGTCTCCGCTACAGGACGTTTGTTCGCAGGTCTCATCTTAGCATAATGCTCTGACTCTTTCGCGAGCAGTTCGTCGCGCATTTGTTCTTGCGCCGCATTGGCTTCTGCTTCTGTACCTTGCCCTGCTTGTCTGTACTTGAGCACGCGATGCGCCGGGAGCGATTGTGATGAATAGAGACGTGTTGGCGCTTGCGCGGCATCTCCCTTTGCCGGATCGAAGGTCGGCCTGTGTGCTGTCGTCATTGCCCTCTGACAAGAAGTGAAGTGTAGATAGTAGTATTCGTCGTAGGAGTCTGTCGTCGCTAAACTTGGCAGCTCACCAACACCTCAACCGAACACCATCGAGAACAGAAGAGGACGAGAGGCAGCGCATACAGCTGAGGTGAGCTAGCATGTACAGGCAGGAGATCAGACATCAGACAGCCGACGAGCTATACGGCGTCCCAGAGAACTTCCTTGAAATTGAGGTACCACGCACCCATTCCCATGCTTTGTCCTAATGATTCTTCAGGTCTGCAATCCAATGACACACGGTATGTCTTCTCTAGATGCGCACTGTACTGCGTATGAACTGCTACTGATATACGTTGATAGGCATCGGCCGCAAAATGTACACAGACTATGAAATCATTTGTCGCACCAATATTCCGGCCTTCAAGCTCAAACACTCAACTGTTCGGCGTCGATACTCAGAGTTTGAGCAATTCAGAGACATACTAGAGCGGGAATCATCGCGTGTAACATTGCCGTCTCTGCCAGGCAAGGTCTTCACCAATCGCTTTAGCGATGAAGTGATTGAACACCGTCGCGAGGGGCTTGAGCGGTTTTTGCAGATTGTATCGGGGCATCCACTGCTACAGACAGGATCCAAATGTCTCTGTGCCTTTATCCAAGACCCACAACTGGTATGCTTGCAGGCAGTCACTTCAAAAGCCATCGCTAACATTCAAGGATCTCAACCGGTACATGTGAGAAGGTGTCCGTCCATGTTGACGAAGAGAGAATAAAAGGAAGGCTAGACCTATGTGCTTTAGGTGAATTGAATGAGATTATGACTGATGGAGCAATCCTTATCTGAGCACGCTTGCCCTCTTTTATTGCAGTCTGGCCTACCAGCACTTGAGCCACTGTTGTGTCCACACAGATAAAACCAAGTCATGAGCTTTCTATCAGAGATATACGTCCTTCGTCCGAGCACTGAGCCAGCAGATGAAGTTCTTGTGCGCCGTGAATTTAACGACGCGAAATATTTTTTTGATGCGACTGAACAAGCAGACCAAACGACTCACAGACAAGCAGCAACAAGGGCCCAGTCTCCGTGACAGAGAGCACGTTGCAGGTCTATTCACTACAAAGATGAGATATGTTGCAGTGTCTGGAGGAGTCATCTCAGGTCTGTTTTGTGTTTGCGCTCAATATCCACAAGCTAATCACAAGGCATCGGCAAAGGTGTCATTGCTTCCAGTACGGGCCTCTTGCTCAAAACACTCGGCCTCAAAGTCACCTCGATCAAAATTGACCCTTATATGAATATTGACGCAGGCACCATGTCACCCATTGAACACGGCGAAGTCTACGTTCTGGATGATGGTGGTGAGGTAGACTTGGATCTTGGCAATTACGAGCGATACCTCGATGTCACCTTGACTCGGGAAAACAACATCACCACCGGCAAGATCTACCGACAAGTGATCGAGCGCGAGCGCAAGGGCGACTATCTAGGTAAAACCGTTCAAGTGGTCCCGCACATTACAAACGCTATTCAAGATTGGATTGAGCGCGTCGCCAAGATTCCCATCGATGAAACAGGTGAGGAGCCTGATGTCTGCATCATCGAACTCGGTGGCACTGTCGGTGATATTGAATCGGCGCCCTTTGTTGAAGCACTGCGACAGTTCCAGTTCCGTGTTGGACATGAAAACTTTGCTCTCATTCACGTCTCGCTTGTACCTGTCGTCTCGGGTGAGCAAAAGACCAAACCAACACAAGCTGCCATCAAGGATCTGCGAGGACTGGGTCTTACGCCCGACTTCATCGCTTGTCGTTGCCCACAACCGCTTGAACGTGCAAGCGTTGAAAAGATTGGCATGTTTTGCCATGTCGGCCCTGATCAGGTCCTTGCTGTTCATGATGTCGCCTCGACCTACCACGTTCCACTCCTCCTGGAGGATCAAAAGCTCATCAAGTCGCTGGGCAAGCGTCTCTGTCTCGACAAGATTGAAATTACCGATGCACAAAAGCAAAAAGGCAGTCGGCTTTGGCAGCGATGGCAAGGCTTGACTGTAGCACATGATCGACTTTTTGATAAAGTTACTATTGTGCTAGTCGGCAAGTACACCAAAGTGCAAGACTCTTACATCTCTGTCGTCAAATCGCTCGAACACGCTGCTCTTGCGTGCAACCGTAAACTCATTCTCGAATGGGTCGATGCATCAGATCTGGAGCATGAAGCAAGTGGCACGGAGCCTAAAAATTATCATCGCGCATGGCATATGCTCTGCAGCGCAGATGGAATCATTGTTCCTGGAGGATTTGGAACGCGTGGAACGGAAGGTATGATTGCAGCTGCTAAATGGGCACGAGAAAATCAAATCCCTTACTTGGGTGTCTGCCTTGGTCTTCAGATTGCAGTGATTGAGTATGCTCGCAATGTCATTGGTCTTCGAGATGCGCATTCAGCGGAATTGAAGGAAGACACGACGGAGCCGCTTGTTGTATTTATGCCAGAGATTGACAAGGAAACAATGGGTGGTAATATGCGACTTGGTTTGAGAGGCACTCACATGCAACCAAACACAGAGTGGTCAAAGCTCCGGAAGCTCTACAAGATGGAACAAGTCGTGCAGGAACGTCACCGGCACCGATACGAGATTAACCCGGAATATGTCGAGCGTATTGAGAATGCTGGTTTGACATTTGTTGGCAAGGACGAGACTGGGTTGCGAATGGAAATCTTTGAGCTCAAGGAGCATCCTTATTACATTGGTGTACAGTATCACCCGGAATACCTCACTCGGCCCCTTGCCCCTTCACCGCCCTTCTTGGGCCTTGTGGCTGCTGCTTCAGGAAAACAAGTGCTCGATGACTTCCTGAGCAAAGGAACATTGCCGCAATTTTCCGGCCGCAGTCGATCCTTCTCTTCCCAGCAAGGTGGCATTAGCGTGACGGAAATCCGTAATGTCAACGCAAATGGTTCGTCCCCGACGCAAAAGAAGCGTGAATAGAGAGACAGCCACGAATAGATTTTGTTCCTATTGCTCGTCACATGATTGTGCAACTACCCCCTTCTTCAAGCTTTTTTTGTTTAGCACGTTGGTAGTCATTATAGGCTTGAGTCTTCCGCATCTGTTCAAGCCGCACCTGAGAATGAAATGAGATACCACCATACTCCCTAGTACTCTTACCCTTCCTTGGTTCAAGGTCTCGATCAACAGAAGCTCTGATGAACCACTTCTCAGCCTCATCAAACTCGCCTCGCTTGGCGTACACCTCTGCTAAATTGGCTTGCGCAGGCTGATGGTTTGCCTCAGCGGCCATGGTGTAATATTCTATTGCCAGTGTATCCTGTCCCTGCTTGCGATACTCATTGCCAAGTTCATACGCCGCAGCATGAGAGCCAAGCCCGACTGCTTCTGCCAGCAAGGACGTTCGCAATTTGGTGTCGGTTGTTGCTTGCGCAAGATACCAAGTCCCGGCAGCACTACCAAGCGCATGTGCCTTCTCAAATGCCCGTTTCGAAACACTCGCTTTCCCAGTTTTTCTACTCAGAACACCCATATGCAAGTAAGCATCTGCATGCCCTTCTTCCCCTGCGCGTTCAAAGCGTTGCATTGCAAGATCTCGACATTCGTCCCGTTTTGTGGTGGTTTTGGACAAATCGCCAGCAGCCCAAAGGTAGCGACCAAGTAGATAATTCGCTCTCGCAGAAACTGGCGGAATAGCTTCTATGGGCTGAGGCGACTTGAGTGGATCTGACTTGGCTCTTGGAACAGCTTTACGGCCGAGGTTGGTAAGAAGTTTCAAAGCCTTATCTCTGACTCCTTCTGGAAGGGTTTCCTGTGCCATCACTTCCTCTGACCAAAAAAGTTGTGCTTCAGGATATCCAGCATCAGCGGCCCATAGCATGTATCGTCTTGAAAGAACCATTCGACAGCTTTGAAGGTGCTTGTCTGTCAGTGGTGGCGCACGACGCATAATCTTGGAAACGATAAAGATGTCTTGGAGTCTGATCGCTGCTCTACTTGCGGCACCATCCACTGTGCTACGTTAGCAATATTCAGATGATATTCAAAGTGCATACTGCTATTTGCCATCTTCAAGACTTCCTCGTACGAGATGAGAATAACCTTCTCCTTACGGTAGGCTGCATCGTAAACGTCACGAGGGCCGAAGAGGAGTGCCTTCTGCTCACGAGACAGCGAAGAAAGTAAAGCTGTCCAATCGATTGCTTCCTTGGAAGTGTCTGATGTAGTTTCAGGAGCAGAACTTGGTATGGCAGACAGTGGAACAGCAGATATTGAAGCAGCTGTTGGAGAATGATGGAAAACAGCATAAGAGGGAGCAGCAGAAGAGAAGAGCCTTGAAGAGCTTCGTGTAGAAGCAGCTCTCCAAGCTAGTCTGGCTGCCATACAGACCGGATCTAGCTGATGATGGCAGTTGTAGCTGATGTGTAGCTGGTAGTCGCTGTACCTGATTCTTGCGGCGTGCGAAAAGACAAAAAGTGAAAGACGGCGACACAAGACACCAACTGCTACTGCACAGCTATTGAAGATGGTCTCCACGCGGCATAGCAAGCAGCCCTCAGAAGCACCTGCTGCACCTGACATGAACGATGTGCATGAAAATAACGTCGTTGACGCAGGAGGCGCACCGCGTCTGAGGAGCAAGAAGCGCAAGTCGATCGCGCCTGAAGTAGATACACCGCGAGGCAGAACCGAACGCTTTGAAGACGCAAGAGAAACGCCTTTTACACTAAGGAAGAAGCATCAAGAAGGTGACATGAGTCCAGCGACCCCTGTTGCCAAGCGACAAAAGGGTCTTGTGGATCTGCGCAAGAGCAAACTGTCTACTGCATCCACCCATCGGCAGATCGAGAGTGATGATGCGTTCGAGACGGCTGATGAGCATACAGCTAGTGATGACAATGATGAGGCCGAACAGGAAGGGACTGCCAGTGCCACTATCTCGCCCGAGCTAGACAGCGCACCTGCCGCCAATGCCACTCCTTCTCTGTCTGTCTCTGACGAAAGCGACGACGAAGATGATGCGCCCGAGGCTGTTTCCAATAAGGTACAGGCCGATGAAGTCAAGGCACATGAAGACGCTGTTGCCACAACGCTCAGGAAGCAACAAGACGAAGCGAAGCGGAAACGACAAGCGCGTGATGCTGCATTGAAGAAGCAGAAGGAACAATCAAAAGCGATGAAAGAACCTTCAGCTACTTCACTTGCACAGGCATCAATCGAGGAATCTGCCGAAGAAGACGTTACAATGCAGAAGGCTCCCAAGAAACAAGCGATACCTCGTTTCCTGCCTGATGAGATTCTCAACGCTGCTCCGATCACTGTACAAAGACCCTCAGAGCAAGTCACGCCTAAACAAACAGAACACAAAAGTCAGAGCCAAGCAGTGCACAAGCGCTTTGACAAGGACGTAACGCAGTTCAAGCGTGGCAATGTGCTTGTCAAGAAGCTCGCCAAGCAACGTACAGATCTCGCGCCGAAAAGGAATGCAACGACAGCCAACACAAAGCATCAATGGCTCTATGCGCGAAATGCGGAGGCCAAGGGTCGTCGGCCATTGAAGAAGCCGCTCATGTAGATGCTAGGCTAGATGCAAATGCCATGTAATGCTAAAGATGAACGACTCTATTCAACGCGAATGCGTTTGCTTGCTGGCTCTGCTGTCCCATTCACCCCGTCAGATGTACCGCGTCCAGCTTCTCGTGTGGCAGACCGCGCCGGCTCCAGCTTCAAGCTTTTCAATATACGACGATAGTCTTCGACCTGTGCCGAATATGTCTCTGCCAATTTCTTCTTCCGTTCTGATGGATCGAGCAGCTTCAGCACCGATGCATTCTTCTTGTATATGCGTCGCTTGATAAACAGCCGGAGTTGTCTACCGAATGAATTGGAAGCTGGTTGTTTACCTTTGTGAGGTACGCTCGCTTGTCTCAAGAGGTAGAGCTCTAGCATGCGACGAAACTGAGCAGGTGCTACTTTGGCCTTGCGTGAGGCATCATTGATGGCTGTAAGAGATGGAATAACACCTTTTCCGGCAAGAGTATCCAGTGTCGCTTCTCGTAACAGTCTAGAAAAATCGCGACGGTCGCGTAGATCGTCAAATGCCTCTGATGGATCCTCGACCGTGACTTCAAGAACTTTCGGGTCACTTTGACAATCAGCAAAGATGGTATCATACAGCTGACCACCATGCCCTTGCTTCTGAAAGTGTGGCAGCGTTAAAAACTGCGAGATGCGATACCGCACAACATCAAAGGCATGTGTCGCTTTGTCGTAAAAATAGTACTTGTAGCATGTGCAGTATCCAACAAATCGTATCGGCTGACCGTCTTGCGTCTCGTATACCACAAACACGTCAAATCGCCCATCTTCTTCGTCAATTAGACTTGCGCCTTCAATGTACAGGAGGGAGAAGATTTGCATCCAGGAAATACAATCCTGCGAGTCTGGCAGAGCCATTTTGAGGATGGCAAAAGTCTTGCCAGCGCGAGTATAGGTGTGTATTGGCTTCTCGTATCGCGTGCCACTCCGTGACTCTGAATCCACCATTGTCTTCCATATTGCCACATCCACATCCTTGAGCTGAGAAGCATCCGATGAAGCAACACTCCCATTGATGCACACCTTTGTTTGAGGCGGCAGATGATTCAATAGAATCTCTTCTACTGACTCCATATCCACGCCCAAAGACACTGCCAGCTTCTCTTCATACCTTACATCAAGCCATGTCCGCAGCGTAAGGGCATGCATGTAAAGACGAATTCGGAGCTTTTTGTACCCAAAGATCTGCTCCGTCTCGCCAAAGAGCGCATACGTCCACTTGGGCTGCAAGATGGACTCTTGGCCGTCACCTGGGCCATCAACTGAGTATTAGCGACGCTCCTGGAGCAAGAAGAGGGGACATACACAGATGCAAAGAGAGCGCTGATGTACTGTCAGTCGTCCAGTCCTCGGGCCGCTCCACCATCGTCTTGTGCAGCGGCGATCCGTATCCCAGCTGCTGCGCTGTATACGTTGTCGCGCGCGCGTGCTTGTCCTCGCCGCGAAACTCGAATTTTGGCGCCAGGTCGCGTTCTGGAAGTCTATTAGCGGCCACAGCTATACGCAAATGATAAAAGCCCTTTCTGGCCAATCTAGCATGCTGATGCCTTTCGTTCCTAATTGTTGACTTCGGCTTCTGTTTGACAACCGGACAACATAGTTGACACTCGCAACTTCCAAGTTTGTGGGAAATCTTGCATACTCCCGTTTCAGAAGTGATTTCCGTCTCAGCACATCAAGACGAGCTGTTCGTAAACCCATTTTTCAGAGTTGATCGACTTGTTTTGTCGTCTACTACTAAAGACATATCACGCGTGAAAGCATGCGCACTCGAAATCTTGGCTTGCCCTTGTCCATTGATGTTACAGTATGCTTCATCTTGGGCTTGCTGACAGTTTGATATCATTTTACGATATATAACAATAACTATTAGCTGTAATCATCTAAGGGTCGCCATGTCTTTGATGCCGCGGAACGTTAAATTTCCGCCCAAAGAAAAAAAATGATTTAATTGAGCATCAATCTTGGGAAATGTGTCAAATTTTCTTGAGGTTTGAACTAAGCCAATTCTGACCAGCGTCTCAACTTTAGCTACCTGCAATTGTCGAATCACAGTTATCCTATTGTCCGTCAGACCAACACTACATACGCCCTTAGCGACCATGTATATTCAAGGTTCAATTTGGCTGCGACTGGCTACTGTAGCGCTTGTGCTTTTTTACCTCATTCCAGCACTCGTTTATCGTGCCACTGCAGAAGCTGGCAAATCACAAGCCAACAAACCGCCTGGGGCCACGAAGACGGATGTAGGCAAGGCAAATCTGAGAGTCCTTACTACTGCAAACCAATTCAAGGTATCGACAACAGTATAACCCCAACCAGCTCTACAACAGTATGATCCCAACCAACTATTACTACTTCGCACCCCAACCAGCTCTACAACAGTGTTATCCCCAACCAGCTATTACTACCGCGTCATCCCAACCTGGCGCAGCTCGTCATCCAACACATGTCTCTAGAAACATGTTGCTTGTCGAGCCTGCCCACTGGCTTTCCTTGTATCTCATTGGCGGTCTATAAAACAGCCTCTCGCTCTCTTAGTCTTCAATCAACAAATTTTATCTCTTCGTCTTCCCATCATCCAGTCCACCTGTCTCCAGAGCAAGGACTCTTCCTCCTCTCTGTCTCGACCCACTCTGGGTCATCCCTCACACCAGCCCACGCGTGCCTGAGCTACAGGTTGCTAGTTCAGCTTGCTACTTTTGGCTTCAACATCAAAGAAAGACATGATACTGAAGCTTGTTGCGTCGTCTCGAGTTAACTTGACGTCTTGATTCTTGATTCTTGATTCTTGATTCTTGATTCTTGGCTCTTGGCTCTCGACCGCGAGAAAAATGTCGCACCTCATCAGATGGAGGGTCATCATTGACGCACTTTCATGAGTCCTCAAAGCATTAAATGACTAACAAGCAGGGAGCCAGCATGGCATTGAAATATATGATCCTATCACTGCAACTACGATTGAGGCGTCAATATCTCTTCATTCGCGACGTAAGCCAGCTTGCAACTGACTCTTGAGGAACAAAGAGCGACATGGTTACAGCCATCAGATAAAAGGAGCAGGGCGCTTTGCTCCTCTGTTACGGTCATCAGGAGCACAGGTACCCCCAGCATCGCCTTGACCATGATTGGCTTGCTTGCGTGTATCCACCGCTGGTGAAACTGGATTACAACCTGTTGATGATCCACACTGCTGGCCACGAGATGAGTGTGGGTCTCCGTGTGGATACTGACCCGTGTGTGCGTCGAACGGAGACAATGGACATTGACCAGGTTCCATTTGTGGCTGGTAACCGAAACATATGTCCTCTTCTCTGAAGTAGGGCATACCATTTTCATCGTACTTGACACTCTCCAAGCTGTCGAGGAACGCCTCGTCTGACATAAAATTGCCATCAGGAAAGAAGGTAGGTGGAACTTCTTGCGATTTTGGATCAGTTGGGGCCTTGATGTTAGAATTTGCCGAGACATTTTTGAGTGTTTCTTTACCTGTTGTGCCGTGGTACATATACCAGCCCTAAAACTATGCTCTCTGCTGGCCCCGAACGCGTCTTTACATTGACATATCGTATCCCAATCAATAAAGCTGCAATCGATATTTTCTTGGTTGACTTGGTACGCGCTCAACCAAACAACAAATGGGTCTGCGGATGCAAATCCTGGTTCCGGAGTCAATAATCGCAACATATCTTCTGGATGGCAAGTTCGAGAGTCTCTCATTGAACCGGGGCTATTGAGATCGTTCTTCCAAAATTCCTTGCTTTTAAAGGGAGAGGCCGTCAATTTCCAGACCTTAGTCTCGAGCAATGGCATTCTGATGGCATCGATTTTGTTGATAATTTCACAGGAACAGCTTATTGAACAACGTTCCGCAATAATGTTCGCCGAAGACTTAAATTGGAGATTGCCAACTCGCGCAACCTCACTTTGAAGGCAGCTCTTCTTGCTGATAAGTTTGTTGTGGTCGACCCTATACGAAACTGCTTGCTTATATTGTTCAACGGAACGCTTATATCGACGTTAGCAAAGCTTTTTCCATTGATCGGAGTCTTCTGTACTTCCGCAAGTCGTTTTACCATGAAGTGTAGTGGCTGATTCGATAGAGATAGTCATGCTGTAGCATTTGCGCTCATCATACTTGGTGATATGCCAGTAGTTGACGCCAAGACGAGCTTCACCTGTGCCTGCAGCTGCACGCGTACCGGCACCGATTGACGTCTGCCCAGCTGTGGACTTACGCTTTCTGCTTTGATTGACTGACTTTTTCGTTGAGCTTGTAGGCGCTCCAGCAGGATGATCCAGCAAGAGAGCCATCCAGATCCAACAGACTGTTAGCTGGACCGATACTGGCCAGGCGCCCCATCGGAGCTGCATGTTGATGATGTCGTGAAATGCTGACAGCAGAGGGAACTTTTGTTTAGGCGAAGGTTGACATTGCAAGACTCCTCTTGTGGTGGCCCCTGAGCGAGACATTGCAAGGTGATTCTGTCTACAATGACGAATGGGCAGATTGTCAGGTTGTCAGAGATGAAGAAACAAAACAGGAACTGCGCAGTACATTCTGTTGCTACTAGAGTATGTTTAAGGCTAGCTTGCATACAATGAAGGTTCCACAATGGCGTTGTCATATTCATCTGGCCTCTCAAGCACTCTACTCGATGTGCAGTGTCTACGTGTACTTGCGATGGTAAGGTCAGCTTGAGTTCCAATGCACGGAGTCTTGCCAGGCCAATACCGTTCAGCAGCAGTTTCTAACCCGCTTTGCGATCTTTTATGGTGCAATGGAGGGAAGCACGCAAAGCGTAAAAGGCTTCCTCGCACGCACATGTGCATAATCTTGCTAGGACTCGTAGACATGTCCAGCCCACACACGCCTGAGCTGGAGCTTGCTAGTTCAGCTTGCTACTTTTGGCTTCACCATCAAAGGAAAACATGATACGGAAGCTTGTTGCGTCGCCTCGAGTCAACTTGACGTCTTGATTCTTGATTCTTGCTTGATTCTTGACTCTCGACCGCGTGAAAAATGCCGCATTCCTCATTAGATGGAGGGTCATCATTGACGCACTTTCATAAGTCCTCAAAGCATTAAATGACTAACAAGCATTGAGCCAGCATGGCAATGAAATACATGATCCTGTCATTGCAACTACGATTGAGGCTTCAATATTCTTTATTCGCGACGTGAGCCATCTTGCAACGGCTCTTCAAAAACAAAGGGCGACATGGGTACAGCCATCA